>OZ038386.1:68842049-69026452 GCA_964036045.1 Eutreptiella sp. 'Long Island Sound 2002'
AAATGCTGAAATCACAAAAACTACTTTGATCACCCATGGCTTCGGGTCTCAGCAGGCAACGTCACTTTTCGTAATGTCTGAAATTATTTCAAAAGTGCGATACGTTCCACGCATATGGAGTCAGGTCCCAGCCATTCTGGGATGGAGGTGCGGCAGTCAACCACAAAAGGTAGTGTGGGTTCTAATAGGGGTCTTCTGGCTCATATTGTGGACAGGTATGTTTTCTTTGTATGGTCGAATGTGGGCAACGAAGACCCGTCCCTCGCACTCGGATGTCAAGGGGTGGAAGCTTGGATCTAAGTATGATGTGGTATGCATGCAACACCATATGTGTCCTGATTTCAACTCCCCCTCCGCTGGGGAGGCCTTGTGCTGACCCCATCCCCCCCATTGCTTGTCTGCACTGGTTACAAATGTCGTTTTCGTGGGTGTTGCTGGAGGTTTTCCTTCCATTTACACATTTCCTTGAATAGAGGCATACATTGGCATTCTGGACCGTGCGGTATTGAGGTTGCTGTTGCTGCGGCATTGAGGCTGTGTTGCTTGCAAAATGTCGTGTGGGAAGCCCCTGAGAGACGCATCAATGGGAAACTACTGTTCCAGCTGTTTTGATGTTTGGTATGCTGTTTCTGCCTTTGATCCCTCTGAAGGATGGTTAGGACCTTGGCAAGAAGTGGTGTGGGAGGTGCGTTGAGTGTGGTTCCGCGGAGGAAGCGCGACTTGGAGAGTGCTATTGGCCGCAGAACCTGCTCCTTATCCAAATCCTATTTCCTGACTGTTCCCCTGTGGAAAGGCGACCTGGAAACACCTGAGGGTGAAATAGATTATGTGGCAGGCCTGAACTGCTGCACTGGTCCCCCCCAGGAGTGCACTGAAGGTGGATCCAAATGGAAATCTCTCTCCTTTGCAAAACGGTTTGCCCGCTGCCCTCTGCTGCAGAACCCATACATACCTGAGGGCTACCTGCGAGCAGTCCCTGATCCTCCTTGGCTCGACTTTACACACTGGGCAGGCACTACCTGCCCTCTGGGACATCCCATGACCCCTTCCTATGTGTCGTTGGAGAGTCAATTGTTGGATGCTCTTAAGGTCTGCCACCCCTGTGCCTGGACTCCTTCCATCAGAGGAAGCTGGTACTTACAGACAGGGCTGTGGCTGAGGGTTTGGATTGCATTTGTATGATGTGCATGGGTATATATGCACGTGTGTGTTGGGGGGGGGGGGGGGGGGCTGGTACGGATATCAGTGGATGTGGACCGCGGATGTGGACGTAAGTTTAGGTGTGGGGAAGACCAGGCCCCAAAGACTTGGGGTACCAAGAACAGAGTGTAAGACTGGAAAAAAATTATAGGGATTCAAAGGTGATGGAGGTAAAGGATAACTGAGCTGGTGTAGCCATCAAGGTTTGGCATCTCCTTTTGGTCTAGGGTGGAAGGGGGGGGGGGATGTAGCAAACAAACTTGCGTGAAATGGTCCAAATCCTGCCTCTATCCTTGTGACCCAAATTTTGGTCAATGACACCAGAGAGCATAAACTTGAAGCATCGAAAATTTGAGCAGGAAACTCAACAGTGGTGACGGGCTATGGGTCTCGCAGAGGTGGAGCGATCTCAAAGCTGTCAAAAATGGCCAAAAAATACACCCCCTAATTCGTTCGGGTATGGAAGCGGGTTGTGGTGGGTGCCATATGCGTTCGACCACCTCTAATTGATAAAAAGAAAACCTTTTCGCAATTTTTTTTTCTAAGGCTGCTGACCCGATGCCACTCTTGGTAACCCATGTGCCCCAAAAGGGCCCACAAGGCAGGGGGGGAGAATGCACGTGCAATTTTGTGCATTTTTGTGCATTTTCCACAATTTGGCCTATGTGCATTTTTGTGCATTTTCATGCATGATGTTTTGGTTCATTTCTCTCCAACCCAGTTCTGTGTGGCGTCTGAAGTGAACAACAGACAGCATGTCTAAGGTTGGTACCGCATCCAAACGTGTTAAATTTTTCGTTTGTGATGAAGGCAGTGTCATGGTTGCAGCATACAAACATCGCCTTGACCAGATCATGCAAAAAAATGAAAAGCAGTGGGAATGAAAGCAGGTGTGTGTGTCCTGAATCTAACCAATTTGGCTGATGGAGTACGAGACCTAGCCTCATTAGATATGTTGCAATTTCCCATTGAGCACCCCTAATTTCTTGATCCACGTTCCTATGACCTCTGCCGATGTTGTACGCTCGTTCAGTTTGGCCGGATACATGGATAGCAAGTACCACGCTTCCCTACCAAACAAACATTGATGTTGACTTGCAACGGTGATATTGAAGGGCGCTTCTAACCACTGTTCGCTGGATCTACGCTGTGGCATGTACACCCATGGACAATGTGCTTATTCCTGTGTGGACAGTGAGCGCCCACACTGATTAGTGGCCACTTTGGCCTGGCAGTAATTCACAAAGCGGATGCATTTGGTGAAGAGGGGAGTGGCAATGGTGGTGCGGCATGTGCTGCCGTTGATGATTTAACGTAACCGAGGCTGACAGGGGCGGCAGGACAAGACAGGGGGTATTAAACACTCATTGAGGTGCTGCTGGAGCCGACCTCACAGTCAGCCAAAGGAAAGAGAAAGGGCCATCGGACCTGAGAGATCCTGGGCCAGCTTAGGAATAGCAAAGCAAGCCATGCCCACGCACTGTTGTAGATTGTTCTGCCAGCTTCAGGTGCATGCAACAAGCAGAAATTCCCACCCACAATCCTCCCACAGCTTGCATATCCCAGCAGTCACCGTCATCCTATGCTTGTCCAGGTCTCCGTGAGCAACACGCCTCTGGTCCGTCTCCATCGCTCGATCTCCTCTGGAGACTGCGCACCTGCAGCCCAAGTCTTCGCCAAACTTGAGGGTGGAAATGCGTGCCATTCAAGTAAGGCCCGTGCTGCTGCTGCCATAATCACAGGTCTGGATGGGGAGACCTTGCTGCTGCTGATGCTGAATTGGAAAGTCCGCTTCATCGCTGCCAATGTAAACCAGACCAAATCCACATTGAGATGTCCTCCCCCCCTCAATCACACATCTTGGACTAACTGGTTCACCTGCATTTTCTTCCCTGCCAGACAAGTGAATCATTCTGCGCCTCCGCAGGCACCATGGGCGAAGCGTGTGTCCCGCTGGGCCCAATTTCATGCCATTTTCGTGTAGGTTTTTGGGAAGCGTAGGAATAGCGACACTGTGGTGTGATGCCTACCACAAGCCATTACAGTCATGTTTGGTGCATCAGATGCATCAAATAAAAGAGGACTTGGGGAGGGTATAGACCAAGTACGCAGCATAGTCACGCCGTAAAGTGAGGAACATTTAGTAGACAGGCTGCATGGAAGTGGGAGAGGGTCAGAATCAAAGATGATCGTTTGGAGCGAGAGCGGACGTCAACCAGCCAGTGTTAAGTAATAACAAAAAAAAACCATCCAGTACTGGTCTCACCAGCCACTTCCCTGTGTGCTCAACCCTGGCAGAGCACAGTGTCAGCTAAGGAAGGGCACGGATTCTCTTTTGAAAGAGATATATGTGATGCAGACAGCAAGGTCGGGCCAATGTGGCGGTTGCGCCCATCGCTGCTGGACGAAAAAGAAATCTGGCATGAACGAGGTTGGGCACCTGAGGGGATCTCCCGGCCATAGCGAAAGGGAAAGATGTCTGAGGGTTGGGTGAATGAAGGGGCAGCGGGGCTGGTGGCGGGCTCAGAAATGATGCTGGGGCGTCGTGTGATACGAACGGGGGTGTTGCCTTCCGGGGCATCTGTTTGGGGCGCTCAGGGATACGCCTGGGTTGTGTTGGGCTGCTGCCCCTTGCGGTAGCTAAGGTTCCATGGTCATGGCACCTGTTCCTGACATGACTGGCGCCAAGGTGCCTCAATGTCCGGTCCGAAGGCCTGCTGAACTGGTGACAGTCCCCAGACCGCACCATAGCACGTGCGGGCAGGAGATGCCACCATGTCACTGTGTCATGGGACAAGGGAACCATCCTTCTGCAGGGGTCCAACGGTTCCTGCTCCCTTCTTCAACGTAGAGCACTTGCCCCACAAAACTTGGGGGGGGGGTCCAGGCTGGGGCTCAATTGACTGGGAACTCCGTCCCCTGCCTCTGTGCCCTGCACCCACCCGCCTGCCCACCCTCCTTCCTTGCCTCGAGCCTCTGTGCCACCCTCTCCAGAAATGATGGGGGGGACAGATGCACACAAATACACACAAATAGCGCCATCATTTGATCCTGGCCCCTTGGGGGGCGGGATTTGGTGGGTTTGGGGGGGGGGGGTTCTGGCCAAGGGGCTCTATTGCCCCCTGGCATCCTCAGCTGAAGTGCGCAAGCCCCTGCTAATCATGTGTATTTTTTTTTTGTCATGGAGCTACAAGCGCACATCCCCACAAGTTCCATCCAGCCCATCTGCAAACTCCTCAATGTTTCATTGTGCATTGCAAAATGGCTTTATGCAGGGGTGGGTAGTGTTGCAGAGGAAGATGTCGCCATTCAGAAAGGTGCAGTTTTCCCTGGCGAACTATTGGGGTTTGGCCCCTGCAGAGGTTCCTGTGCATAAGGCTGTCACATGCTCTTCCGCTTTCATGTCGGGTTCTTAATGGGATTTCGGCGTCAGCAACGTCTGTGTAGTGGTGCAAGACCTGCAATTAAATCTTTTGCGTGCAGTGCAGTTGCTCTTTCTGGTGTACGTATTTTGTGGTTTGTTGGAGGCGTATGGCACTGTTGAGCTTTGGGGTCAAGGATGGCAAACTGTCCCCAGGCAAACCCCCCCCCCTCCCCTTTGCAGCTGGGACCGCATGCTTAGTCTCGTTTGCAAATTTCTTTCCCAAACACGGACTCATTGCTCTCTTCCAGAGGCAGAGTACTGCGGATCTCTGAAGCCAGGACAGACCATCATTGAACCCATGGACGCCCTCACAGTGGACAGTGGCCTGGCTGTGGCCTCGGTTGCGGCGTCTAAGGGCTATCCCTGCGTCCTGGTGATGCCCTCTGACGTGCCCGTGACGCGCCAAGAGACTCTGCGTCGTTTGGGGGCCAGAATCGTGCATACGGATTGGGCTGCTGGGATTCTTGGAGCCCGGGCTCATGCAGAGGATTTGGTGGCGAGCAGCAGGGGCAAGTATCATATGGTCGGGCTGTTCACAGCCGCGGCGTCCGTGAGGGCGCACGAGTTGACCACGGCGGTGGAGATTTGGGAGGGGACTGGTGGGAAAGTTGATATCTTTGTGGCAGGGGTACTAACTGGTGCAACCCTTACAGGTATGGCCCCGATGGGGCATTGGACTGCGACTGGGGTGGATGGAAATACATCGTGTCCTCTCATCTTCATCTCGGGTTGTCCTATCCATCGTCCTCTGCCCCTCATTCAACGGTGCTCACAAGCTGGAAACAAATGGGGGGGGGGGGGGCGGAGCAATTTACGCTGTAAATTACGTGAATTTTTGTAAACTCCTCGAAAAGTGGTGTAAATTCCCGTAAATTTTTGTAAATTCGGTGTAAATTAGGGGTTTTACATGATTTGCTTGCTATTGCCTGCATTTGCAAATATTTGTGAGCTAGATTTGTGTCCCTTTTGGAATGTAAATTGTGTAAATGCCCCTTCCCTATGTCAGAGTCAGCAAGGGCTATGTAGCCAATTCGCCGAATCCAGCAAGACGAGTGTATGTATAGTAAGTATGTATCCACACACCTTCTTTTCTAATCCAAACACCAAACCAATCATTGAAGCGGTGGGAAAACGCCACTTCGGGTCATAAGGCCGAAGCAACCAACCTTCAAAACATTGAGTTCCTCTGTTTTGAGTTTTTGAGGTTGGTTGAGCTGTTGAGTGACACTGTCCATTCTGCTGATTTACACCATTTCTTGGGAATTTATGCCACTTTTCTTGGGAATTTACGCCCGTTTTGGGAAAAATTTACACCCATTTACACAACCTGGCCGAAACGTCTGTAAACCCCTGTAAATTACCGGCTTGAGTGCTCAGCCGTCGTCATTCCTGTGTCCTTACGCGGCTCCTCATGGCCGCCGTCCTCCACAACCGCATCCTTCCACTCAACCAATCTGAGGGTTGTGAGGTCCATAAGCAGCGATCCGGGAAGTGGGCCAGCCTAGGGCAATCAACCGTGTTGTTGCACTTGAAATTTCAAGACCCCTGATCGGGCGGTTCCATCAGCACCTTCACACCCCCTGTTGTCCCCAAGAGGGGATCCGCCTCGACCCTGCCCTCCCAATTGAAGTGGACCTTAAAGCTTCACCCCCCAAACTGTTGAGCCGCGCTGCGCCTCTGATTCAGGCATCCGCCGCTACTTCAACACAAGCCAGAAACGCCTTTGCACGGTCGCTGTGGAGCCGGAGAATGCTGCAGTGGTGTCGGCACTGATGCATGGCCACCCCCCTGAAGTGCACTGTGGGCCGCATCTGCTTGAGGGAATGGGCTGTGGCTATGTGCCAGGGCTGCTGGACGTCGCGTGCGTGGATGAGATACATACTGTTAGTGACAGAGAAGCTGTTGACATGGCCGACCGATTGGGCAGGCTCGAGGGCATTTTGGTCAGCACTGGCGGTGGTGGAGTTGTGGCCGTGGCCCGCAAGCTTGCACAAATGCCCCATCTGGTGCTGTATTGGCTCTGCGATCGGCCCTTGCCCCATCCTTAGCCATATCTGTGCACATGCATTCATAAAACCCCAACAAGTATCCGATGGACCTGAAGCATTCACCAGCTTCATGTATTGGCCAATGAACAATGGCACGTGTGTCTGCAGCGCCGAAAAGTTGGTGAGGGTCTTGGAAATGGTTTGCAAGGGCCACCAGCTTGTGTCCCTGGTTCGAGTGCCGAGAAACAGATTTCAGCGCAACCCTTATGAGACCTGGAATAGACAGGCAGATTTCCTGGAATAGACAGGTAGAGGGGGGCGGTAGCGAGGGTACAAGGACGACAGTTGACGTGGTCACCCCTGGCACGGTCTTCTGGGGGTGGCTGCTTCTGCTGGATCCAGCAGCGGGTAAGCACTGCGACATAATCCATTGTATTTGTATGGGGGCAGGCCCCCAGCATGTCATGGCCATCCCCCACACTGGGGAAACGTCTCCGGTGCCCTGAGGTCGCCTTTGGCCTGGGGGCCAGAGTGGACGTGCTGGAGTCCGCTGCTGTGGAGGCTGGCGAACCACAGGACCCAGTGGTTGCCATGGCGGTTCTCGCAGCAGATGGCTGCAGTGCTTCCTTGCTCAACGCAGTCCTGAACCTGGGTGTGGAGCTCCGCCAGGGCAACCGACCCATAGTGGCTGGGAGAACAAGGAGGGTCGTGGGGACCAGGCACTGCGGAATCCCACCTAGGATGACGTCAATGAGGGCCGGGGAGGCAAGGTCCGCCCGTGTGTGGGCAAGCCCTCCCCCCCCTCCAACACTAAACTGCGGATTCAGTAATACACATGCAACTCGAGGGGTTTCTCAAGCAAGTAGTGATGACTAACAACCAAATCAAATATGACCTGTTTCACATGGTGTAACAAGAAGACCATTGGCCAAATTAGGTAGAAGTAAAAATTGCCCGTCCTTTCCAGAGGCCAACATGAGTTGTCTATTTCTATGTCCTGCTCTCTCTCTCTCTCTCTCTCTCTCTCTCTCTCTCTCTCTCTCTCCCTCGTCTTCTTGCTCCTATGCATCCACTTCCGGACCCCCCCCCCTCCCCCCCTAAACACACTTGCACTCTCAGGCGTCTGCAACCATCGTCTGCATTGTTCCGTTGTCGGATGCACCATTGCCTGTGGTACCTCCAGACGTGAATCCCGTGGGCCGTTGCAAGGTCCAGCATCAAGCTGAAAGTGAGACAGCTGAGGAGGCTGCGCCGCAGACCGAGAGAAACAAAGAACAGTAGAGCCGTCTGTATTGCGAGGCAGGTGGCACTATGGAGGCATCTGAATGAGACACCGTGGATGCCAGCCCCCTCGCCTGTGGTGGACCTGTAGGGCGGACAAGCAATGGCAGGAACCAGACGAGAGGGTGGGTTGGCTGGTACAGTGTAGCGCACCAGTGTGATGTGTGACAGATTGCAGCACATGACCGTTCAGTGTGGCGCACTCCCTTCCAGTGCAGGGTTACGGTGCCGCTTTCCTGGTCGGCTCAGGCCACTGCCTCCATAGGTGAGGCTAGGCCACACTGGCACCTGCAGTGATTTGTCGCTTTGCCTCAATTGATCTCTCCAGAACACAGACCCCTTGTACATATGCTTCATCGAGCATCCTTGTCCAGCAAGTTGAACAAAGGACTGCAATAGAGCACGTTTATGATGAAGATTCTCGCAAGGAAAAGCTTTGTAATCCAATGCTGTGAATGAGGAGCAATTGAGTCTGAAAAGTGTGCTGCGGACTGCAGAATGTTTTTCTATGAGTCATCTCTGTGTAGGCGGCACACACAATTTAGCACTCTCTTCAGGTGCACAGCGGAATATTAGGAATATTAGAGGTTGCTGCATATGAGGCAACCCCTGACTGTGGCGTGAGTGGAGCCCTGAGTATGTATCAGGGGCGACAGAATGTTAGCTACACTGAGCGCGCTGCTGACCGCACCTCCCGTCACTCACCAAGTTGCCGTCGCTGCTCAGTGTTACCGTTGCTGTACACTCCATATTCACTAGTTGCATGGCCCGTGTTAAATATTGCCTTGGAACATAAGCTTGAGGGATGTCTATTATGGGCCACCAAATCATTTTGCAGCCCTGCACACGCGGTGTCTGCTTGCCACATCAACTGTTTGTTTTGGTTTCAGTTTGCAAATCGTCTGAGACCCCCGCACATTTGATTGGCAGCTGGCAGGTGCTTTGACCGAATGCTTGGGTTTCTCCACTGCCTTGTTTTGACGCACACGCTTCTCTTGCTGCTTGCGCTGTGTCGTGTGGAGAATGGCACCTGGGTGGCAGAGGCCGAAGCTTGCAACAGAACTCTGGAACTGCTTTTTGGACAGGGCACAGGAATTCTCCTCCCTCTTATGAAGCATAGGTGCAAGGCATATGTACGCAACATTTACCCCGCATTTTGGGTTGTTGTGTAGTAGTAGCCTTAAGGGGTTAATTTTTTTTGTAAGATCACTCGACAGGACGCAAAGTGCTCCTGTTATGTCCTCCTGATCCTCCTCTTTTTCCTCCTGCTCCTCCTCCTTTCTCCTGTTTCTGAAATCTTTTTTCATGCTTTGATTGCCGATTGTGCTTTATCTTTTAGTTACAGGCGTAGAGCATAGGCTTATTGCAAAGGTCCGGATTTCAGAAATCCTGAAGTCTGGGCTGACAATGGCCATTTTCGGGTCAGTTTTTGCCACTGCTGGCTGCCAAGGTTCTATTTGGAGAACCAAGTGGGGAAAGGTTGCATTTCGGAATGGCAATTGTCATGGAAACACAAGTATTTGCTCTTAACCCAGCTGTCTTGAAAACTGAATGTGTACGCCACGTGGTAGTTGTCGTTGAGGTGCGTTGCTAAAGGCTAGAAAGAAAGTGAAAATTGAACGCTTGTTTTGACAAAAGACGTGTGGTTTCTTCGTGTTTCTGTGTTCAAAACAACCCATTTCAACCAACGGGTTACATTTTCAAAACCAAGGAATTCAATTAATCCGATTGACCTAGTAAGCAAGAGGCTGAGGGAAATGGTGAGAGTCTAACAAGAGTGTACTGTGAAAGCATCCCTATTTGGGCTCAGATTGTGATACATGGGTTTGAGGGCCAGGGACTGGTGCATGGATTTTTGTTTGGGAGAATACACCCTTGTAACACTCATCTCACGAGTCTGGGCATGGTTGCATTGGCGGTGGCAGAATACACGGCGGTTAGGGAACTCCTAAGCAGGACCTGTGGCTGACGGTGGTGTGTTGGTTGCTCCAACGGCACAGTGATTTCTCGGTCAGCATTGCACAGCGGGAGTGCAATGGATCCCCAGCCTTAGGGATTAAGACACTTCAACAAATTGCACTACCAGAACCACAGAATGTGTGTGGTGACTTGGCTAGCTCCTCTAGGAGATGGGATGCTGAAAGCACTTCAAGAATTCATGGAGGTACTGGAGGCATGGGTTCGAATGCTTGCCCCAACAGACAACGGAGAGGTGGAGGCAGATTGTGCTGGACCAAGCACACCACCGTTGCCTCAAAATGACGGTATGAGATCAAGACACCTGCATTGGAGCACAAACAAATGTGGGTTGGTGGAGTTGGCATGGTAAGTCTACTGTGGTGTGTATCCAGATCGAGCAGATGGGCGCAGAGGTGGAAACCATCGAGGAGTTCTAGCTGAAATGTGGTCACTCAGACCTTCTTGACGGGAATCCATGTGGTGTTTTTTCTTTTAGATGAAGAGTACGCCCTCATCAGGCAGTGGTGCACTTTTATCTCCAACGGCATATGTGGAAGACTGCCACGGAAGATGATGGGGATGAGGTTGATGCATCGCTGCACTTTGTGGTGCATGTAATGGACAGCATTATATTGACTGCATTGACGTGCACAAACATGGGCTCAGCACAGTAAATGTCACGTTTTGTGGTTCATGGTGGCAGATTTGGTGTTCATTGCGGGCTCTGTTTGGATGGTGTTGGGGTTGATTTGGCTGGTTGGGAATTTTCTGGTCTGCTGGGGGCTTTAGGGGATGGTAAATCTGGGTCTTTAAAGTCGACCACAAAAAGTAACACACTGGGCAAACACTCTCCCTCTGCCTGGGGAAACATGGCGTTCGTGTTGAGGGTTGAAGCATCGATGTCAGAAAGAAATGATTTTTTCTGTGGCTGGTGAAATCAGTCCAGAGTCCCACAGCCCCTGTGCACTAGAACATGTGTTCATATTCATTCAAATGATGTGACCAGGCGGGATGTCAATTGGTATTGTGGTGGTGCCCTGTATTCACGCTTGTCTGTTGCTCGTCTATTTTTTTGCCTCCTTTAGAATTGCATGGTTTCTGCTTCGTAAGCTGCTCCAGTTCTTGGGAGTGCCTTGTCCATTAGCAACATGGTTTTCGACGTCTCAAGTGGTCAGGTGCCCACCGGCTCACCCCTGCATCAAGGCAACTTTGGGACCAAAAGAGACCACTCATGCGCTGATGCCGAGTCTGTGCTGCCTCTTATCACCGATCCGAAAGCAAAGTCTCAGGTCCACTGTGCATCGCTTTTGTAAAATATTTGGTGCATTGCTATCAAGCGACTACACCACTGCTCCAGAGGAACAGGTGAAAGCCTGAGCTGAGAGTGGGGCATCAGCTTGGGGACCATGGCGGGTTCCATCTTCATTGTTTGTCGTTTTCCATCTTCAGCTTGCATGCACCTGTCCTTCATAGACTCGCATCATGGTTGAGCTAGAGGCCAAGTTAGAAGAAGCCGAACGCGCTCTTAAGTTTGCTCATGAAGATCAACGAAAGATGGCCGAATCACTTCAACAAGAGCGGAAGAAGGCAAAGAAGGCACAAGAAGAAGCAGGGATTGAAAAGGTGCAAGTGTAACTGAACACTCGTCCCAGTTACTCAGCGTGCACGTTCGCGATTGTTCCACACTCGAAATGGCGATTGTCCTTCATTGCCTTGCTTTTATTGCCCACCACTTCTTACCATTATGAACAAATGCTGGCGCTTGGGCTTCAAGTGCTGCTCGGAAATGCTCAGAGGATTGCCCTTGGAGTCCTACTCACCAAAGAATTGCAGCATTTCGAAGTTCCTTTGATTTGCGCAATCCATTTGCATTCTTGCTTGTGGTTATGAACGACTGCAAGTGCGAAGACTCGGTTGTGCTGGCTGATCTGAAAGCACGAACGACAAACAGCACTAGAACACAAGGGGCACCTCAGATCCCACTCCTCCTTCTGTGTGCCCCTTTTGCACTCTCAATGCACCATGTCACAAGCTGTAATTTGGACCACCTAGCTCTGCTTGCTTACCCCAAAGCAAGGCTTCTGTCGGCGGGGCATCAAAATTTTCGCCAACTGGTTCCGCAACATGGTGGGCTACTGTGTTAAAACTGCCACAAGGAGCAATGACAGCCACAGTCAAAGGCGGTAACAATAGCTGCACCGTGTTTGCTTGTCCCCCTATATATGGGTATGGGGACACTTTGCACTGTCAAAAAGCCGCCTATATATCGGCACGGGGACATTTTGCACTGCCAAAAGGCCCCATATATTTGGGCATGGCGACAGTTTGCACTGCCAACAAGCCGCCTATTCTATATATGGGCATGGGGACACTTTGCACTGCCAAAAAGTCCCGTGTATGTGGGCATGGGGACGCTTTGCACTACCAAAAGGCCCCCTATATATGGGCATGGGGACATGTTTGTGCCACCATTTATACCTCCCTGGCTTTGCAGTCCAAGATTGAGGAGATGAGGAACAAAATTAGGGCCGCTGAGCAAGAGACGGTGGAGACGGCAAAAGAGGTGGAGGCTTTGAAGACTGCGCTTCTCTACGCTGAAGCCAACGTTGACAGTAAGACGGAAAGTCTCGAGAGTAAGATTAAGCAAATGGAGGAATTCATGTTCAACACCCAAGATGAGCTTGCCACAGTGTCTCAGGTCGCACCACATGTGCATTTTGTCTTACCAACACCAACATCACTGCACTCTCCCATCGTCCCCCCGCCCCAAAAGACTTTTTTTTTTTGCGTTGTGCAGTCCAATACCTCTCAATACCCCTCAAAATAGTTCCCCTGGGGCAATGATCAAATCGAGGTTTGGGCTGGCTGACCAGATGGAGGAATTTTGGATGAGGGAAAGTATCTGAATCTTTCTGTATGCACCTGTGCTTGTGATCTACAGACATGCAATGAATATTGGTCTACCTGGTATGTTTCACCATGATGACGAGGGTGCTGGTTGTGTGTCCTCTTCTGATGACAATTTGTCAGAGCATTACCTGCTTGACCTTGGATCAAGGTTTGCATTTCTTCAAGGACAGTGAGATGACCATTCTGATGGCACCAGTGATGATGAACACAGGGACCTAGTTCATGCAATGTATGTCCCAATTGTGTGATGACTGTCCAGGCAGCCGTGCTGTTGAATACTTTGGCATGGATTAATACAAATGAAACTGGAATGCAAAATCTGTCTAATCACATTTCCGTGTCTTGCCAGTGTTTGGATCAATTGCCAAGTGGCTTGCCTTGTTTGTTGGGAGATCTACAAGTCTCAGGTAAGTGGTAAAGCCTCTACAAAAGCCTCCCCACATTGTTCCGCATTCCACGTTTCTGTGCCCAAGAGGGGGTGGCAAAAATTGGCAAAAATTGGCAAAAATTGGCAAAAATTGGCAAAAATTCTGCAAATATTGCCAGGTAAGGATTTTTCTCGTTCTCAGGTTCTCAGGCTGTCAAATGGGGTGTGGGGGGGTGTTCGCTACCGCATGCTCCAATCTGGGATATGGCGGCTTGATCTAAAATCCGCTGATCTCTAGATGGATAATTTTGGTGGATCAGTCGAACAAAATGCACTCTCCCAACCCAAGGCTCGTGGATACAAATGCTTGGGTGAGAGTTGGAAGGGGTGGGTGGCACTCTTCGCTGAGGGGATTGAAACACTGATATAAGGCGACCCCCTGTGAAAGCAACCAGGCCGCCCAAAAGCTGTACCCTTAACCTAATCATTTCTCAAAAATATGAAATATCCCCCTGTCATTTTGTTACAGAGGATTGATGGGACCCTGAACACCACGCTACAATAATTTGAAGCAGAACCCGACAATACGTTTTGAGCAATTTGCCTGAAAAATGTCCGCAATTCAGCGCGCATCTGCCGAACGGTCCCGCCATGCCACGAACGCCTTTTGTCTATTTGCCTTGGTGACCCATGTACGAACACTCCTGCAACCACAGTTCAGAGAGATTTCGGCTCCCTCTTACTTGTAGCACTGGGACCCCTTTTCCGAGTCATACGTGATCAGGACCCTTTTATTGATTTATTTTTAATTATTTTTTGGGGTGGGGGGATGGGGCGAGGACGAGGCGAATAGGCACTGGGTGTTGGGAAATTGGGTTGTGCCCAGGTAGTAGGTCAGTTCGCAATGCCCTGTTAGTGTAGAAGATCATGCAATTGCGAATATGGTACTGTTCCTTGAATGAAAGTGTGCACAGAGAGGGACACATACGGGGGGGGGGGGGGCTTCGCGGCGGGATATTTCGCGTTTCGACTTAGTGTGAAATTTCCCACACAATTTTCAGGCTGCTGTGCGAAATAAACCCGCTTCGACAGTCAGCAAAATTTCTTGTCTGACAGTTGCCTGAGCATTTGGAGATGAGGTACGATGGAATCTGTGGGTCGCGTGGTAATGTACAATCAGGGAGCTGATATGAAGCGCCACAGCAAGACTCATCTTCAGGTGGCATAAGTCTGTTGTGCTTTTCCACAAGAGATGAAACAGAACAATGCTGCCATCAGGTAACAGCAGTGCATCAGAAAATAACAGCAACCACCCGGAAGTAACAACAAACACACCCTTCAGGGCCATGGGCTGGCTTCTGGGAAGGGTAAGCTGGCTGAGGGCACCCCTTGACCAACCCCCAAGGCGTCACAAGCGGTGGCTCAACATCTCACATATTCCTGGGCACCCGGTATCACTGAAAGTTATGGGGATGCGTTGAGCCCAGGATACCTACACTCTAGACTTGTAGTAGCTACCTCTGGGGGCACCCTGAGGGTAGACTCCAGGGAACTGAATGTGTGTGTGGGGGGGGGTCCAATGGTGCTATTCGGGGGGGGGGGGGGGGGCTTTGCGGCGGGAAATTTTCGCCATGGAATATTTCGAAGCGGGTTTATTTCACATGAAGTCCTGAGTTTGCTGTGGGAAATGTCACACCCGCATGCTGAGCCAACCCCTTTAGTTGCTGGTGGTTGCTGTTATTTGCTGGTGCTTTGCTGTTGAGTCCTAGAGGGTTGTTGTTCCTTCCTGATGAGTTGCTGGTGAGTCGTGGAGGGTTGCAATTCCTTCTTGGTGGCTTGCTGCCAATTAACTCCAATTAACTGGAGGGCTGCTGTTAATTCCTGGTGGTTTGCTGACCACTGGGGTGGCAGCACGACGCCCGTTCAGCAGCCGGAGTCCACAGGCCACTCGACCCACAGTCCCACGACAGTCTCAGCATACACAACCACAACACCAAGGAGCAATCGAGCGCGCAAGTGTGCCCACAGCCCCCCCTCCCCCTCCCCTGCCCAACCCAGCAGATGAGGACCAAAGTGAACCCCAAGGGGGGTCGGACCTTGGACGAGTTGTGGGGGCGACAGGGGCCCGGCCCCACCGCCAGAACACAGTGCACACGGTAGTGTCCAAACAGCTCACCCACACCAAGGGCGATCACGGCAGCACCCAGAGAATGGTACCGAGTGACCGTTGATCCGCGCCAGGGCCCATTGGCCACCAACCATCGCAGGAGCTCACGGAGGAGAAGAAAAAACGTGCGCGGTTGGAGGAGGAGCTGATCGAGACGCGTGCAAAGTTGAACTCGCAGGTCACCACCGCTGAATCTGAAATCGATCGTGTGAAAGCAGAATTCGAGGGAAAGGTATGAGATCTGCCAATATTTCGTCGATCGGCCTGGCGGTTGGTTGCAGCTGGCGGTTGGCGGTTGGTGGCGGTTGGCGGTTCGTGGCCGTTGGTGGTTGGTGGTTGGTGATCCCTTGGGGTGGTCCCGAACAAAAAAAAAATCTAGTTCCCTAAGGACCCCCCTGCCCGGATGGCGGGCTTAGGGCATTCAACAAACAAGGATCCATCAACAATACGATGCATACAATTTCGTCGGCACTTGCTTAGCAATGCAAGTACTGGACGGACTCACAGGGGCAACCGCCAACCACTGCCAATCGCCACCAACCACCAATCACCAACCACCAATCACCAATCACCAACCACCAATCACCAACCACCAACCGCCACCAACTGCCACCAACCGCCAGTCGCCAACCGCCACCAACCGCCAACCGCCAATCGCTACCAACCGCCAACTGCCAATCACTACCAACCATGGTTGAACATATGAGCTACATGCGATCTTTTTGCAAAACTGCCGTTCAGGAACACTTTTTCCTTTTCCTCTTAAGGAACCCCCTGCATCCGGGGTAGCGCCCCCCCTCGTGCTGCGGCTTTATTCAAACACGCTCTGGCGGTGAGCCAAAGTGGGCACCTGTGCGACGTCTTCGGGGCGACAAAGGGGCTCTTGGCCAGCCATCAATGAGGAGTGCCCATTGGTTCTACTGACGGCCGGGGGCTTCACATGGGAGGGAGGGCCCGTAAAGGTAATTTGATGGAACGGCGGACGGCGGCGGGCAGCGCTGGACTGAAGTGAGTAGTCCGGGTCGCGGTGCGGTGACCTTCAGCGCTCCGTCAGGGGTGATGGGCCTTGTTGCATCGAAGGGGCCCGCATGAGGGGGCGCTGGAGAGATCTGGGTCCATGTGTGACCCCACCGTCCTCTATTGTCCATTCAGAAGGCCCTCGAGCACCCTGCGGGATGGGCATGGGCATTCCTTTGCCCAAACCCACAAGTTGAGGGCGATCAGAGGCCTGCGGACCCCCAGAAGGGTCCGGACTGCCGGACTGATCCCGGGGGAGGGGTCCAGAGCAGAGGCCAGAGGTCCAGAGGAAGGACCTCGAAGGGCCCTCCCAGCCCAGTCAGGAGTTTGGCGGGGGGTGGGGGGGGTTGAGGTCCGTAATTTTTCGTCCACCTTGCGTGCTTGTTGGTGTCCTTTGCCTTTGCGCACACCTGTTGCAGAACAAAAAGCTTCAATGTTTTTCAGCCCCGGAAACAATTGAATGGCTCCTTCCTGTGCCACAGGGTCATGCTGCAATGTGGGTGTGACCAGGTGCAAACGTCCATGGCCCTAGTTCTTTGCATCAATGGTGGCAATCACGTGCTTTCCAAGAGAGGGTGCTTTTCTTGAGCCAACTTTGGGTCGTGATGTGGAGCGCCTTTTCTCACAGTGCTCTTTCCAAGCGGCAGCACAAATTGGATGACAATGTCCTCTGCTTTTGGTTCATGCTGCAATTTCGTGGTGATATTGAGGGTTGCCTGCTGCAATTGTGATCCCTGTGGACCATGTTTGAAGAGATACAGAAATCTTCTGATCCACCTGTGCAGAAGTGTTGCTCCTTGGTGCTCCAGGAGCTTTGGTTACAGCACCATTTTCCGCATTTTTCCCGCAAATTTCCCGCAATTTTGGTTTCGATGCTCCCTAATTGCAATCCCCCCCCCCCTTTGAGTTAGGTCTTGTGAGTAGGGGAGGGGAAGGAGTGCACCTGCCTCTCCAATCGGGTTTGGCAGGGAACTGACACTGTTACCGATGATGATGGCCGACAGAAGTTGGCGGGCCACTTGTTGCTTGTCGTCAGCCGTTGTAGCGATCGGTGGGTCGTGGTGACCCGCAGTTGGTCAATATTTTCTTCGACCCAGCCCCTGGCCGTGCCAATCCCATTTCAGAAAGAAGAGCTCAACAAATGGCGGTTTATTATTGAAGAGAAGAAGCGAGATTGCGATGCGATGAGTGCGTTTGCTGCCGCCGAAAGACGGAATTTGTCAGAAGGGCAAGCGGCCATGGGGCAGCAGAAGGTGTGTTTGGGTCTGGTGCCCATTCCTTTAGACCACCTCTGACCGAGAAGGCGAGACGGGAACCGGTTCACTGTGATTGTCGTGATTGTTGGTTGCTGCCAAAATGTAGGCCCTTGACCCACCGGTTGCAAGCTCTTCTGGAAATTGGCATGCTCTGCTTCATGGGATGTCGGCTTGGGCGTGGGGTAGGGCAAGATACTTATCAGATTTGGTGCAGGGTGGTGCACACTTTTTCTTCTCATTAAGGGCCGTCCTCAGAACCGCTCTAGATATCATTGAACTTCGGGCGTCCTCCCAATGTCGAGCTCTGTTTGTCGGACACCAGCATTTCGGGGGGGGGGGGGCTCTTTGTGACTGCCGGAATACTCTATTACCAGCACCCGCAATCGCACCATAGCAAAAATTGAAAGACTTGGGACTAGTATTCTTGCAATTGTGTCATCCACCTTTACCGAAGAGAGATCTGAATTTTTGAGTTGATATTCTCTGAACCAGCTTAACTCATCTGCACCAGACCCCCTGGAGCATTTTCTGGCCATTGGGTGGGTAGAGGTGGGGCGGGAACACCTGCAGCTGAATTTGTATTCAAATCAGAAACCGCTGGCATTCCAGAGCCGACCTCCTTGCTGCTGTCTTCTGCATCAGCATGACTTGCACTCCATTCGCCACCATGAATGTGGTGCTTCTTGTCACGTCACCTTGCTGCTGCCCTTGTGCCCTGCCCTTTCTTGCTTGCTTCAGTAACAGGGCCACACTAACATTTTCTGGTCATTACAGCCAAACCTCTCGTAACAATGCCTTGCCCGATCCCTTTTGCAGGGCATACGCTACCTATACTGCCCAAGGGGCGGGCGTTTGGAAAACAGTTTTCCTTGGTCCCCACTTGCTCCTGGAGTAATTTTCCTCCTCCCTGATGTTGAAGGTAGAGAAGGCGGAGAAAGAACAGGTAGTTCCAAGGGATCCTGCACCGCCATTTTCTGTGGTACAATTCTGTCTCGAAGGATTTTCACATGGCATAGGACAGGATAGGATAGGATTGCATGGCATAGCCCTCGGGGGGAGTGAGAATGTGAAAGAGGTGGCGTGGTAGCGCTTGGCACAACTGCCAGTCTCGCGTGGCACAAAGGCAGAGAAAAACTGGGAAGTGCCTCATGAGTGGCCAACAATGACCTGTGACCATCCCAGAGAGCCATTCGGTTTTTTTGGAAATTCTGGAAAACGCTACGAATTGCACCAATCAAATAAATCACGCACAGCAAAGTCCAAAGGCGGATTGCGGTTGTCCTGCAGGAGGAATTGGAGAAGCTCAAGCAGGAGACTGAAAGTAAACTGGCAGAGCTGCGGCACCAAAATTCTCTGCAGGAGCAACTGACCGATTTGCAGGTGTGACACGTGTTCAAGTGTGGCTTGCCTGTGGTTTCGTTGGGCTGATTGGGCCGGGCCGTGCCACAAGTCCAACATCTTTGCACGCAAGCTGGCTCCATGCTGCAGGTAAAGGCAGATGCCGAGAGAACAAAGTCCGAGCGGCAGAAGTTGGAAATGGTATGATTGTTGCTTCCCTAAGCTCTTCACCCCCGTTCACCACTGCCGCTAAAATGCAGGATTCAAAACCAGTGCTCTCTCCCTTGCGGGAGTGAGTTCGCATCACGCATGGGGCTTTGCGCTGGGGGAGGTAGTCCACCAGCAGCCCTTGCGCTGATCTGCAACAAATGAAGGAATGCCCGCAAGCAGGTCACGAGGATCTTGTTCCTCGCTTTCTGTTGTTCCTAAAAAGGCGTTCCTTGATGTGGTTGTGCGCGCTGATGTTGGATCAGCGGAGGTTACCCCCTGCTGCATGTGGCCCGGACCTGCGGGGCGGGCACGGGGCAGGCATGGAGCAGGCCACAGCTTAGTGGGGACTGTAACGGGGCGGGGGAGTGGGTGCGTGGGTCAGAGGCCAAAAAAAAAGGTGGTGTACCTAAAATCGACCTCCAATTTCGGGCCCCCTTTAATAAACTTCATTTTTTCGCGCGGAAAAGTTTTCTGATGGGGCTGGGTGGGTGGGTGGGTGGGTGGGTCAGGCGGAGGAGCCCAGGCTGCCATTCCGCATCCCCCCCCCCCCCCCGGTAACGGTAAGCCGTGGCCTGCCATGGGGGATGTGTGGGTATATAGACGGCTGCTAGAGCTGCACACACCCCTCACATTTGCAGTGGTGGCCTATGGACTTTGCCAACACCGTTGCGGCCTTTCGTCTGCTTGCCCGGTCTCAATGTTGCAGCTGGTCTCACCGTCTTTTCCACAGAGACTGGAGATTGAGAAGCTTACAAAGGAGCTGGACCGGCAGAAGGTCACCAATATGATGACGGATAACAACAAATTAGAGAAACAGTTGGAGAAGGTATATGGGGTCCGACGTCAATAGACCGTTGAGCATCAGAGCCTAGTGCCAATCGCAAAGCTGTGTGCCCAAGGCTTCCTCTTGCAGGCAACACCGAGTGCACCCGAGAGCTGTTCGATGATCCGAGCAGACACAGCGGGGGCGAGAGGCCTGGCCTGTGTCTCCCCACTGACGAGTGAAGGGCACGGCACCAACGGGAAGAAGCCCTCGACAACAGAAGCCCGGACCAGCAGCACCTCCCGTGGGAGGGTGGGGGGCGAGGGGAGCAGGGAGTGAAGTGGTGAGGGGGGGTTGGAGAAGCGGCGTGTGTGGCCGTCGACAACCCCCCCCCCCCCCCCCCCTCCGGTACCTCCTCAACGCCCTCCTCAGGAAAGCGGCGTTGATGGTGGAGGATGGATGAGCCGGTCCAACGCACCCAACCCGCCCAACACCAGAAACACTCAGCCTCTGTGCCCCAACCCCCGTTTTTTTGGGGGGGGGGTCCGGGAGTGAGCAGTGGCACCAGGGCGGCTACAAGCGTGGCTGGAGGCTTTGCGACCCTCCCCCGGAACCACAGCACAGTTGCACAAAACACAAGCACACACACAAAAAGGAAAAAAAGAAACCTTACCGCTGAATTCCCCTCCCAGTCGAAGACCAAGATATGTGCCCGTGGTGAGGCAAGATCCCAGGCGCCAGAGTCATGATGCCGGCGGGTGGGGCAGTCCCCAAAATGGGGACATTGTCACAGGGGCATCATGAGTGGGCTCCCCACCTCTCGCAATTGTTGATCCCGCCCCCTTCACCCCCAACCCAATGGGTGGACAACCAACCCCCCCATCCCTGAGTGGAGGATGCCCTCCTCAGAAGGCGAACACGTACGTACACCCGGAAGTACCAACCGGCATACTCACACAGCCTTTATGGCACCTCCAACCTTCCCCTTGCCATGGGTGTGGGTGGGTGAATGGGTGGACGTTTGTTTGTTGGTTTCCCCCAAAACCTGACTGGGTGGGTCCGGCAAATCAACGCCCCGGCAGATAAGCGCACTCCTGCTTGGTTCCTCGATGGTATGTCAATATCAAAGGCCAAGAAAGCACGGCGACAGACACTGAAGTGAATCCTGAGAGTCCTCTTCAGTCTCTTCACAGGCCACCAGTAGTGGAAGGCACCCTCTGAACTGTGAACCCTGGCAGCACTGGCAGAGTGGATGCCACGGGGGCAGAAGGCTGCAGCTGTGAGAAGTGAGTGGGACAGACATTCTATTCTCACCAGCACCAACAAAACTGCAGTCCGCCCCCCCCCCCCCACCTTCATTAGCCCCCCCCCCCCCTCCCCTCCCTTGACGCCAGTTGACGCCAGTTGACGCCAAGGGACAGCAGCAGCACTTGTTAGCACAGGCACGGCTGTCCCGCTGTCACCTCTCACCTATTGACAATATTTTTCCCAGTGGCTTGGAACAAGCGATGTAAACATGTTGTTTCTGAAGACTCACACCAATGCATACACCCGGAAGTACCAACATGCACACTCAGCTTTTATGGCACCCCCCCCCCCTTTCTTCCTTCCTTGACAATCACACACACACACACACACAGACACACACCACCTCTCTACAGCTCTGTCCGCACTGCAGCAATGTTTGGTATCTCTGCCCGGTGCGGCCTTTCCTCCCTCTCAGCACGACAGCAAGACTATGTACACGGCTTGCATCCCAGAGCTGTAGAGAGGTGGTGTATCATAGCGAACGCTATTGTTTTGGTTGAAATGAATGGGTGTCACACACACACACACACACACACACCGATGAAAGGGGAAAGGTTTCCAGCCCAGGCAGCAGTTGGAAACAAGAGGCCGAAGGAAACAAGCGGCAATTGTCAGATTTGGGACAGATATGCATTCTCACCCACACAATTGCACCACTAAACCCCCCGCCACCCCTCCCCACCCCACCCATCCACGTTTTTGCCCCCCCTCGTACAGGTGGAGTCTGGAGGCACATCGAAACAAAACACAACCAAGTGAGTGGAGCCGAAAGTGTTCAATGTCCTCTATGAGGTTCCTTGCCCGGTCACTGCAGAAACGAACAGCAGAAACAAGCACATGGGCCCATGGGGATTTGGGGGGGGGGGGGGCAGGTTGCCACGAAGCCTGTCCCCATTGACCTGTGTGGCTCCCACTTGGATCGTGCCTTCTGCAAGGGCACCCAGCGGTAGTCCAAGATGTGGTGTATTGTTCAGGATGCATTAGGTCTACGGAGCAATCTAGGAACAACCCAGCCTCTGTCCACCATGTTCAAGGAACAAAGTCCCTACGTTTTTATGGCATGTTCGTGCATCCCAGACAAAACACTGCCCCAACCTCTTTGGGTATTGCCTGATGAACAGGGCTGTTTTTAAGAAGCCAGATTTTTTTTTTGTTAAGAACAGGCCTTAAGGACATCCTCCAGGAACCACCAACCGCCAACCGCCAACTGCCGCGTATTGCCAACCGCCACCAACAGCCAACTGCCAACCGCTGCCAACCGCCACCAACTGCCAACTGCCAACCACCAACCCCCCACCAACCACCAACCACCAACCACCGTCAACCGCCAACCGCCACCACTCACCCACCACCAACCGCCAACCCATGACCATGAAGCAGAGAGCGTCCCCCTGAACGTTTGTTTCTGTTGGCGTTACGAAGGTACCCCCCCCCCCCCCTCAGGGATGTATTAGAATGGCCGTACACCGTAGGAGGAGGGGCGGGGTGGAGGGTATCGTCCAGTATTCTTCTTGATTAGCATGCTCAGGTTCATTGATGATGGTTTGCGCAGGGCTAGGATGGGGTTGAAAGGCTTTGGAACCTCAAGTGCGCGGCACATTGGTTTGAAAACAGTGTGTCAGATTTTGTGTGACGGAGATTTCGTGTGTGCTGGTTTTGCACCATCTTGACTGCTTGCGGGGAAGCACATGCATGCATTGGTGCGTGTAAGCCCTAGCAGAAAGATGTCGCTGTGTCCATGACTTGTGTCTCTCTGTTTGCCTCCACAGTTGCCTCATTGTATGCAGGTGGTGGGTAATGTGATTGAGAAGGATAACGAGGAGCATGAGGTGGAGAGGATGCAGAAACTGGAAAATTTGATGCTTGGCGTGTTGCAGAAGGAGGTCTTCCTTCACAGTGCCCAATTTCTGTCTCCTTTTTTACCGCCAAAAATTCAGCTACACAATTACAAGACCTAAGCCATTAGCATGGCTTAGCACATCAGACTAGTCTTCGCCACAAGATTTGTATGTCAGGATCAAAGCAGGATCAAAGCAGTTGTCGAGTAAGTTGGACCAGGCCTTTGCTTCGTCGCTGGTTGATACTATACCTGGGGCATGGGGGGCGCCCTGGCTCAGACCCTGACACCAACCCCCCCCCCCCCCCCAACACAACCGACGAAGGGAAAGGAAAGGGAGGTGGAGAGGGAAAGATTGGGCAGGGAGGAAGAGGAAGGACACAGTGGCCGATGGGCACCACTGCCGATGGGCACCACCGCCTACGGAGGGAAAGGGTTAGGCGCCGCCAGCTGCAGACAAGAACAACACACCATGGCGACATGCCAAACCCCCCCTGGTCCAAAGTGTTGAGGAGGTTTGGGCCACATTTGGCTCAAACCTGGCGCTAAAGGCGCCGGAAACTCTTTTTTGGCATACGGTGGGGGTAAAAATTGACTTCACCCTCTGTGCTCGAAATGCTCAAAATTTCATGGGGAATTCAAACATGCATGCAAAACAGGACACACATTTTTACCCCTGACCAACCCCCCCCCCCCCCCAAGTCTGGGTGCTGGGCCGGATCCCAAGTGGCTAAATTTGATTTCAAAAACCCCACATATGTGTGTTCAAAATGATCAGCGCAACGAGGGGATGGTATGTTGGGGTACCCGCGACCCCCCCCCCCCCAGGGCCTAGGGGGGGTTTGAGCCTAAACGCCCCTCATGACCGGGGGGGGGGGGTCAGAGGCCAAAAAAAAGTTCAGGAACCTAAACTTGACCTCCAAGTTCGGGCCCCTTTGGTAGATTTCATTTTTTTCTGAGGAAAAATTTTGATGGGGGTGGGTAGGTGGTTGGGTAAGCCAAAATCCTTGGGGGGGCAATTTAACACCCCCCCCCCCCCAGCCCCACCCCACCCCAGAGTATCACTAAGCAAAAGCCTGAGTTGGACATAATGAGCAACATGTGGCAGTTGAGTGCCTCTGAGTGAACGGGCCCAGAGTGGTGTTGTTGCGAAATGTCACTCTTCGACAGGTTCCGTACACCTTGCCCTTGCCCAAATTTTTTTCGGTTGGGGGGCTGAATTGGGGCAACAATATGGGGGCAAAACAAACGCCTGAGGCCTGGGGGCAGGGTAGGCAGTGTGAAGCTTCTTGTCCTCGACAGGTCAGGTGCATGCCGCAGGTGTATGTCACAACCCCTGTGGGTTGAGCCACACCAATCATGGGGCACAAATAGTATTTGAGGGCTCTTTGTTGGAGTCAGAGTCGAGAATATGTGGGTGAGGGAAATGTATGTGCCTGGGCACTGAGCAAGTACTTCTTTAGTGATGAAGTGCCACGGGGAAGCTAATGGCTTTTTGGTGGCTACTTTGCTGAAGACAGGGGATTTTTGTCGCAACAATTTCTAAAAAAAACACTGGCGGTCAGGCAGGAGTTGTGGCAATAAGAAGGTATTTCTTATTGAAACATTGTTTTTGGCACGAGAAAGCCGGTATTGTGACGTCGTCACCCGGGGCACCCAAGTCTCTATGAAGAAGGGCATTGTGGCGGGCATTGTGGCGTTGTTTGATGTCTTTGACTTTGATTTGGGGGGATGTGGGGGGATTTGAAGATGAAGGCTATCCCACTCGGGCTTGGTTGTGATGGGAAAAAGGGATTTGGATCTATGTTGCACTCTGCCCATTGTGTGTCCACTGGGTGATTGCCAAAGGGCCGTGGAAGCATTGATCAACATTCGGTGCCCCCTACCCCTCCTCCACGCCCTCTCTAGACCTTGGGACCTGGCACGGTGTGGGGGGCCCGATGGGCATTGAGCCGTTGCGAACAGTCCAGGAAAGGGGTGGTGTGGTTTATATATGCTCACTTGATTGGAGCTTGTACAGAGTCATTGGAGACACAGCAAGGGACCCAACCCCCTTGGATCCAATGGGACATTTATGTGGAATCCACATAATCGCTTATGGCTGGCATGGATTACCAAATGACAACAACAACAACAACAACAACAACAAGGCTGCGGGTAGGTGTTCCTTGGGGGGTGTTTGCTGGTTGCTACTACTGGGCCCACACTACAACAGCAACTACTGGGCCCACATGTGGGCAAAGTAGCCACATTACTCTTGCCGTGGGGGTCCCCAGTGCCCAACGTGGGGAGCAGATCACCTACCCATGTTTGCCCGTTGGAGCTTTGCAAGCTGTCTCGGGTAAGTGATATGTCTAGAACTAAGGTGTTTAGTGGGTGTGTCATCTACATCCGAGATCTGCTACGACGATCCAAAGTAATTTTTCATGAGATTCGCCCACATGTGGGCCCCCGAGATTGGAAGGGGTTAGGTAGCCCCTTGTGATCTCCTCCCCGCGCTAGGTGCTTGGGACCCCCAAGACGGCACGGGTTATGTAGCCACTTTGCCCCGTCCTGACTGGGGTTAAGGAGCCATTTTTGGCGAAGATTTCAAGGAAAAGGGTAAGAATGGCCGGGGTGGAAATAGGGAAGAAAGTGATGCGTTGTTCTTGCATGGTAGTGCTACTGACTCCAATATTGTGTCGCAAGACACTATCGATGCAATTTCTTCTGAGCCCCAAGACCAATCTGTGGTGCTAGGTCTTTACCACAAGTGGCATGTGTGTGTTTTACTCTGCCCACCCTACACTTGTACCCCATGCAATTGCAAGCAGTTTTTATAATACACACATTGTGCTGGTTGTGCTTTTTGCTTGGGTTCCACGGATAGCCCGGCATGGGGTCACTCGGCACGCAGACCTCTTGTTTACCATGCTGCTAATGGGGACCCCCACCCCCCACCCCACCCCCGCCTCTGATTGCCCATGACAATGGTAGCAATAGTGCACCGGCGGTGCCCACTCCGTCCCGCCCCAAAAAGGTTTGCAAGGTTCACACAAGAGCAGACACTCATGGGCCCATGACCACTGGCACGACATGTGTGGGGTGTGTCAAGCAGACCTCTCCTCCAAAGGATGGTGGGTATCTTTCCAATGGGGATTCAGCCCAAGAGGAAACTTTCACGATGCATGGCCCCACTCTGCGACCCCGTCTTCCGGGCGAAGGGTTGCAAGCTTGGATGAGTGACAGCCACATTTGTGCATACCAAGAGGTGGTTTGCTGCAGAGGCGGGGTGCTTGAGCCAAGGGTCTAGTCCAAGGCTTTGGAATGGTGTGCCCACCTCAGGTAGTGCGTGGACAATTGTGATGCCACCGTGTCTCCGAAGCCCCATTATAGGGTGCATTGGTTCATTTCAGGGTGGTTGTTGAACTCTTTGTGCATGTGCATTTGTGGGGTACCAAGGGTAGTGAATTGTACATGCAACCTCTTATTGAGGACCTTTGCTAAGAAGGCATCTCGCTCATTGTGAAGCCTTTGGTACTCCAGCATTTCGATGGTGTGATTTGTGGCTATCAATCCCTGAGTTTGTTGATGCAATTATTGCAAACAGATCCCAATACAAATGTGGGCAATTTCACTCCCGATTGCATGCTAGCAAGCTTTGTGAGGCACACTCAAGAGTAGTGTGCCATCCCCCCCCCCTAGTAAGTCCATAGTGCAATGGGAAGGAGGAAGTGCAGTTGAAACGCTTGAGTAGCCATTCTTGTTGTGTCCTTTCAGCTATGGTGGCCTCATTTTTTGAGGTCCAATGGGGAGTTCGTATCTCGGGCAGCAGTTTCAGGTGCAGAAAGGAGCCTGCATCAGAAATGTCTTGACAGTTTGAAGTATCAAGACAAAACACAGAGGGACTCACCAGAGGGACTCACCAGCTTGCACTCGCCAAAGTAGGTGATCATTGACACAAACCGAATCCTTGGAATTGACACCAAGCAAGATCATCCTTGCTCCAGGCTCAATTTTGTGTTTGAATCATGTTTCATCTTGTGGCTACTGCATTTTTGGAGCTTTTGCTGAACATGCATTTCCCCCCCCCTCCTAAACATGCATTTTTTTCCTCCTGCCAGATTTGCTTTTGCAGGTTGAGAGGGCACTTGGGTAACACATCTGGAAGCACACTGAATGATTGTTACGCGTTATGGAACCCAGCGCCCACAAAAGTTGAATTGATTGCAGCCCCTGCTATAGCCAGGTCCCAGTCCACCTGCAGAGTTTGAGAAAAAGCATGAGTTCCAGCGATACCCCCACCTCATTTCCATTGGTTTGTCAGGAGCAGCGGAAGTTGGACGAAGCCAGGAAGGCAGAGGAGGGAGAACAAAGGCCCAGTCTTGCACCTCAGCCCCCAGCAAAGAAGGGCAAGGGAAAGGGACCTCCACGCCCAGGGGGCAAAAAAGGAAAAGGCAAGAAATAATGGAGTATCTGTATGCTTTTTCTAATCTTGTGTTTCTTACTTTCTTTGTGTCACTTTTTGCAGCCCCCCATATTTTTACCTTCCCATGGGCCCACCATTTCTTTTAGTCCCCTTGTAATTCTCATTCATGCCCTTATTTGAAATCATTAGGTAGCAGTGAACGGGTAGATCCTGTTTGTTTCTTGCGGCATTGCACCTTGACTGTGATCACCCACTCCCTTGCTGTGCGTTCTGACTGACCCCACTGTCTCCAACCCCACCCATTTCCATCTGACCCTAATTTGCAGTGTTGTTGATTATCACTTTGTCACTCATTTTTTGCTCCCGTTTTGCATGCATTCCCCCATTCATCACTTTGTTCAGTCATTTTACCTATTTTTCGCATCTTGTAATTGCATTTGATTGCTGCACTCCCATTTCTTCCTGATTGCCTTTGGTGCGCTTCGTTTCTACCAATTGGAAGATAATGCTATTGAATGCATGCCGGACGTGCATAGCTGTCAGCTTTCTCAGCCGACCTACATGTCCAAAACAGCTCCAGGGATAAGAGAGCTCTGGTGGTTGTCGTGTCACAAATTCTTCTTTGCAGCCTCTGCCACTTAACGATGTGTGATGGGATTTTTCACGTTTGATTGACGGCTGGATTTCGGAATGTGACTCTGGTGTTCTGTTCGTCAGTCGCAGTGACATTGCAATGCCACAATTCATGCAATTATTGATTAGCTTCGCTCAGCCTCTCTGCATTCTGCAAATTTTGAGGTGTTCTTCAACAATTGAGATTGTGGTGGCCACCAGGCTCGCTGTGTTGCTTGTGAAGTGATCTGCAGTCTGGTGAGGTGCCTCACAACTGTTTTTGTTGCCTGGGTGCCGACAAAATATTGAGTCAATACATATGCATACGGCACTGTAGACTGACCCTGCAGATGCACTTCTCTTTGTTTCTTCTGCCCAGGTGATTGTTGTGACCATTGACAATATTGCCCAGCAAACCTGTTGGAATCACCTGGTGGCTGGCTTTATTGCACTCAGAAACACATTGTTGCCCACAGCAGCACACACTGGCATTACAATGGTGCACCAGTGCATCCATTGGTACTTAATTAGCACATCACCTGTGCGTTCATGCGCACAAAGTCATCGTCGCGACGGAATGAACCAGAATCAGGACTGCAAGCCGGAGCACTCTGACCAGAATCTCAATGTGTTGTGTATGACACCATCCAGCTGCATGGAATTTTCCCAACCCACTGTGTATCCTAACCTATCTAAATATTTCAATGTACCACTATTGAAGTATGTTCAGGTTCTTTATGTGTGCCAGATTCCTTGAGTGCCTGAGGTGGCTTCATGTGCGCTCTCCTCGATCTTTTAGTTTGATATAGCCCTGCAAACCCTGAATTGCAGATTGCTCTGTTGCAGTGCTTGTTAGGCCAAAAGAACCATCAGGAAGACATCGTGCCAGCTTCTATTTCCGCAGTGTATTTTGATGTTTTGCACGATCCGCAGATACTGCGCTTTCTGACACAGCCAGAACCTTGCACACACCATTACCAGGAAGGATAATTTAAGCAGAGTTGGTGCTCTGTCTGATTTTTCAACATCTTCAGAAGGTTGGATGCCAGATTCTTTGCTGTTGGCCTGCACGTTTCTTTTGGTGAGACATCCTACTCAATTTGTGGTCTTTTTTCATTGTTGGACCCCCCCTACCCCAGCGCCTGCAGAAGGACCATCCAGCATATTTATTAACCTTTTTGGCAAACCCCCTGCAAAAAGTCATTCTTGACCCCAAAGGGAGATTTTCTGTGAACAGCCAATGCCCCATGGCATAGGCGATTGCTGTGTGCATAATGTGAGGTGCTCGCTTTAGATGCTTGCTAAGGCTGAGAGCTATTGATGTGTTGCGTTGCACATGCACACACATACATTATGTGATCTGCGAGTTTTTCTTCCTCCCATGTTGTGAAAAATACTCCCCTAGTACATGTTTTCATGATGCTTTAGAAGCATGCATATCTGCATCGTCCCTGGTACCATGGACAAACCAACAATTGTGCCACTGAGAAGCACACAGAGGAAGTAGGGGCAGTATTTTGCATTCATATTTTGTCAAACAAGTTGACACATGCTTTGCTCTTTTGGTCCCACTGGGCATTTCAATTGCCCATTTCCTCTTAGTGTGTAATTGTTTTTTTTTAAGCACTGTTGCATTTAGTTGCTGATTGAACAAACCCAGTGCTGCACAATGTGAAATTACATGGTAAGTTGGTTCAAAGAAGGTTTTGTGTTTGGGTGCTTCATTTTGTCTAGCATCTCCTGCTCTAATTTAGTGGGACAATTTTTCAAGCCATGTAGGATTTCTGAATGCACTGCCAGCAACAATTTAACGAGCAAAATTTTAAAATCTTAGGGTCAAATTAATTATGGGGAAGTTGTGTGCCATAAAGTGATTTGTGCGCGGAAAATAATTTGTACTGAAAAAAATTAATACCAGGTGAACAATCAAAACAGAACACATAATGACGCGGAATTACGAAAAAATCACAGAAAATCACATAATTTTTGAACATTAGATTTCACGGAAAAACAAATTCCGCGGATTTTTGCAATTTGCTCGGTATTTAGCATCCGACTGTGCAACATTAATTACTGCTGCCATTTGCTTTTTACCAATATCGGCACAAACACCGGCTCTCGTTTGAGGACCAAGGGTTTTGCAGAGCAAGCCATGCATAAAAGTTTGTATTGGTGCTACGACTGTTCAAATTTCTTCAATTCTTTGCAATGGAATAACAACTACTAACATGGACACCGTTAATTTCATCATTGCTTTCTTCAACGTCAAGGGGTGCTGTTTTAACACCCCTTGGAGGCCATGTGGAAGAAGTCAGGCATCTGATTGTACAATTTTGCGCCTACGTGGGCATGCATGGTAGACAAAATAATCTAGTGGAATGGCAAGACCGCTGTTTCTGGAACAGTCCGTAATGTTCTAGAAGACGTGAGACTTCTTTAAGAAAATGTAATGCATCTAGTGGCACATTTGGACAAAAATTTTCACTTGGGATCCAGTTCTACTAGCCCCAACCAAACCCAAACCCACCCACTATGTTCATTCAACATACCTAGGAGCCTGCAAGGACTGTGACAAAACATTTTTTGGCCATGTGAGTTGGTTCTGCAGCCCAATTTGCAGCATGTGGCTGCTTGCTGACCATCCTCAGCATTGCTATTCTGTGATCTGTCATCCCTGAGCCATCCCCAATATGAAAGCGCTAGCAAACTCATTGATTCCGCCTATTTTTTTGGTTGCGTTGATGGCGTAGCTGGTGTGAGTACATAGATGCGTTGGTTGGTTCTTTTCTCCCGTCTACCACGCAACTCGAGAGAGGATAACAAGCGGACATACTGCAGCATTTTCGCTCACCTGGTACATGGCATTTGTCATGTGGCTATTGCACCACGGTTTCCCGGCCACTAGTTGTGCACTTGTTTGAGCACGAAGGTATTTTTGATGCTCCATGGGTCTCCCTAGGAAAAGGAACCAAGTGCCCTCACAAGCACATAGCATCGTTCCCAACACAAGGGTGGTGAGTAAGAAAAAGTCACCGCCATGTCTTTCTTGGAGGGCTTGATCCAGGCCAAGCCCCCCTTAAAACCCTTTTGTTGATGCTAAGACAAACTTAAGTGTTTTTTGTCTCTCTTTTGTTGCCTAAAGTACACTTTCTCAAAGTAACTAGGCTTGTGACCCTAGCCCCCCCATGAAGTTCACCCCTACCACTCAACTGAGCGGAGGTACCTTTCTTCATGGAGGATATACCGAAATAAAACAGGCATTTCATGCTTTAGGCCTTGGAGGTTAAGCCTAGTGGTCTCCCACCCCAAGACCCCTATACTCAATTGTTTCTACCACTTATTGTGGTTCTACTTTGTAACTGTTTCTGAATTCAGTTGCCTGGCCAAGTCATTTTCTGTGTGGTCCTGACATCTATGCCCCACATTCCTAACCAGCACCATTTCACCCAAAAGAGTGCACATGAAGTGCCTAATGCAACCTCTGAGGCAAGAGTCAGACCAATTTTCATATAAAATCTTTTGTATTATCCATTTGTGATTGAATCTATGTGTATAAACCTGCTATGTCTATCTGCAGCCCTTCTGTGTTACACTTGATTCCAAAACCAATCATTGATTCGATCCACATCCTGTTCTTGCTCTACTTGCTGCTTTGGTTTGGGTTTTCAACTACAAAACTTGCAGCAATACATCAAAATATCTAGGGCATAAAGCAAGGACATCTTTCCGGTACCAGAGACAGTCCCTTGTGACCTTTTGAACCGACCCTGAGAAGAAGTGCAGCACAAAAGCTCAACAACAACTTCATCATGTCCACGCCAAGCGTCAGGACCTGGCCCATCAGAACTGTCCAAGTGCAAATGGGAAGCATGGCCCACCCAATGAGTGAACCACCTTACCGAGCTCCACATCATCTCCGTGGCGCATCTGGGTGCCAAGGAGATCCAGAACGCAGAAGGGCGGAAGAAAATAAAGGCCTTACCACCGAGGCCTTAGCAGCACACGGTGGAGACAGCTTCAGTCACCTCCACAGATGTGTAGCTGCCTCAATATCCAGATCCAATTGTCCAGCTTCATCCTCAACTGCCATTGAAGGACCTGAGGAGTATGAGGAGCTGAAGAAGAAGATGGATGAGTACATCCTACATGCGGAGTACTACAAATCCATCCGTGGGGAAGATGGAGAGGAGCCATTGGCTGTACATGGATCCAGACCACGTACAAACCTAGGGTCCTACGCGCACTCTGGTCCTCCGTCCACTGCATCCCTGCCAAGACGACTAAGACCTGAGTATCCAAGACCATGTTGTCCAACCCCAAGGGCTCCCGAAGTGGGTCCGACCCGAGTCGAAGAACAACATCATCCAAGGCCAACCTACGGTGCCTTGGATCATACGGCCGAGCTGTTGGCCAAACTCCTGTCTAGATCAGAAGATCCAGATGTGACGGCCCTATCGGAGGCCATTAAGGCTAAACTGGGTATTGCAGAACCCTTACCCAAGCCAGAGTTGCCCTCTCTCTCTCTCCAGGACTGAGTACCCTGGCCGAAGATCTCAAGAGATCAAGGGTCTCAAGGCTGTTGCCTAAGGTCACCTGCCCCAGCCCCTTTCACCCCCGTGCAAGGACAGTGCCTATGGCTGATCTACAGGACGTGCCTGTCACAGAGATTGAGAGAAGAGGCCTGTCAGCCCTGGCACCTCTTGCCGGCGTGTCGCCTTCAGGCCTAACTCCGGGGGGTGGGAGGACGGGCAGACCAATTGCCCAGGCGAACATCCAGCTGGAATTGCCGGAGTTCGACCCCAAAAATCTGCCCGAATGGGCAGAAAAATTTGCAGAATTCCTTTTGTTGACTGCCCAATCCCATGTGGATGTGGCCACCAAATGTTCACTGCTAAAACGCTCATGCAAAAAGAAGTTTTTGCAAAAACAGGTGAAACAGATTGTGAAAACCTGTTCTACCTGGGCAGAGGTACTCCTGAAGTTGGAGAAAACATTCCCAGTCTATGAGACTGACCTCAGCGTACGCACACAGATCGAGGAGCTACCTATGCTCCCTGAGTTTCCATCCGCTGCGCGAATTTGTGAGTATGTGTGCGACTTGGAGTACTTATTTTCGAGGATGAACGTGGGCTCCTACGGAGCCACTGAGCCCCACCTGTGGCTCATGAGTAAGATCCCCCAGCGTACGTGAGATGATTGCCGCTCCACCTCTGAGAGGAAGAGCAGGACCCACTCGTACGATGAACTGGTGGATCTCTTGATTGAGCTAGCTCTTGAGAGAGAGAATGACTCCCACATGCAGAAATTCCTCAAGAAGCATTTGGGACGAGGTGGTACCCCTACCCCCGAACGTGGCGAAGGGAAGGGGCATAAAAATCCCACTAACACCAACCAGGGAGGTGGTAAAGGGAGGGGCAACCTACGTGCCATGAACGAGGTTCAACCTGATGCAGGCACACCCTCCCTGTTCTACTGCCGACCTGTCAATGACAAGGGGGGACCTTGTCATGCCTCTGACTGCGATCTCCGCAGTGGCTGTATGCTGCAGATGAAACGTCAGCAGCATACCAAAGATGGGAAAATTGTGACCCATCAGGACCATTTCAGGTGTACCATCACCTGTGGTTACTGTGGCAAACGTCGTCACTACGAGGACGAATGCCACATCAAGAAACGCGAGAGTGACAAACTCAAGCGTCAGGAGGCGGAGCGCCAGAAGACCCAGACGCCCGCCAGGAATCCCCCGAACGGGGATAAAGGTGGTAAAGGAGGTGGCAAGGGGGGTGGCAAAACTCGACCCCCTAACCCCCAGAGGCGCTCATCAGCGCCCGTTGCTACACCCACTCCTGCTGCTACACCCGCTCCTGCCGCAGGTGACCCTAAGAAACGCCCCCAAGGGGATAACGCTACCCCTGAGGGGAATAATTCCAAGAAGAGGCGCTTGGCCTGGATGGCCAAGTCCCTCATGGCTGCAGGGGTGCATGTGAAATTCCCTGATGAGGAATAGGGGGGCGGCTCCGAAGAGGAGGACTTCGTTTTCTGGATCCTCGTGAAAATCGGGGATCAGGTTTTTTGAGCGGTGCTTGATACCGGTGCAACACTTTCCATAGTGGCCCGGCGCCTGCTTAAGACTTTCAGGAAAACTAAGACCGTGGCCATAAGAGTAGGGGATGGGCGTACCATCCATTCCTTGGGGGGGGTCGATGTGACTATATGTCTGGGCGACGAAACCGTGACCCAACACTGCAGAGTGTTGGACACTGACGCCTTTGACATCGTCATTGGCACCGACTTTCTACGAAGAAACCCCCAGGTAAAAATGCTGTCCCTACAGCGTCCCTATTCTTTGCACTGCGACTTTGGCAGTGGGCTATTCTCCGTTCCTTTGGAGCTGTCAGGACGAAAAGAGTCTGGGCTGCGCTACGCAGCCAAGACGAACTATCGTACTGAAAACTACCAACTGGCCCGTCACGGTCTTGAAAATGGACTGGCGGCCCTTCAGGTAAACCTGGATGAGATCCAGGTGGAATTGTTTGCGAGCCAACAACAGCACATCATGCAGTTGTACTGCTCGAAACAACTGAACAATGCTTTCCGTTTCTTCTGGAAAGCAATGGGCCTAGCGTATGCTAACCCTCCCTTCTCCCTGCTCGCGAATGTTCTAACCAAAATCGCTTATGAGGGAGGAAGGGTTGTTATGTGCACCCCTGACTGGGGTTGCTCTGGTGAACATGCTTACTGGCGCCGTATGCTAGATCGAATGACCGTGGGAAGAGTGCAACTCCCCGACGGCCCCATCTATGTGCCTGAGGACTCAGACACAGCTATGCAGGCCCCTGAGTGGGCCAGTTTCCTGTCCATCGTCGACGGATCTCTCAATCCTGTACCCCTGTGTGACCTAGACCAGGTGCTACTAAAAGAGGTCATGGCCGAAAATCGTGGCCTGACCCTTTATGATCTCAAAAATCGATCTCCTGAGCACCTATCTGCCACACTTACAGGGTGTGAGTCTCGTGATAACTATCTGGAACCTGCAGCTGTAAAAGAGGATGCTGACGACCAACTGTCTGAGATCGCCAGCACTATTCCCTCTGTTGATCCCAGCTGTGTTGACCTAAAACATAGTGCTTTCCTAGCCCAGCTGTTGCTACAGGAGGTAGATCTAGAGTCAACCTCTGAACCCGCTTCCCCTGTTGGGAAGCCAGTGCTACACATGCAGCCTGTGCACACAGGTGAACCCGTGGCCCGGAGTGCTGATGCTCCGGCGCGGCCTGCTGCTAATAACATGCCATTGTCTGAGCATGACACTCAAGAACTCCGGCGGCTGTTGTACCTGAAGGCCGAAGGTATTGAGCGCCAAGAGAGGCTGCAATACCTCAGACAGACCTGGAAATACTCCATCTGGTCTGAGGAGGACGATGAGTCCTATACACTGCCTGATCCTGAGATACCTCTAGTGTATTCTCTACACTATGAGCAGCAATGTCCCCCTGAGTCGGACGATGGTACTGTGCCTGCCGAAACTGCTGATCGGCAGAAAAAGAAAGAACATGGAAAAAGCAACCTCCATGCTGAGGAGGATTTCCTTCAGAAACTCGAGAGTCTTAACCTTGACCCCCGCCTGAAGAAACTGCTGATAACCTATGAGGAGGTGTTCGGCGCCTTGCCGCCTCCCCTTTCTTGTAAAAAAGTGGTCCAGATGGACCTGAAATTGAAACCAGAATTTGAAAAGACGCGAGTGAGGCGTCGTCCCTATCCCGCTCCACAGGAACAGGTTGAAGAAATCGAGCGCCAGATCCAAGAATGCATTGATGCTGGCCTCGTTGAAGAGTATAAACACGGGGACTACTCACTGCAGTCCCTGTTTCCTTGTTGCTAAACCAGGGTCGACTGCCCTACGTCTTGTTGTAGACTATGGTGAGGTCAACAAGAAAACCCAGAACCACTCAGGGAGTATTCCTAACATGGAAAACACCCTGGAGCGTATTGCCAAATGCAGGTATAAGACCAAAATGGACAAACGCTCTGGTTTCTGGCAGGTGGACCTAACCGCCGCAGCTCAAGAGCTGTTGGCCTTTATAACCTCTAAGGGTCGTGTCTTCAAGTGGAAGGTTATGCCTTTCGGGGTGGCTAATGCCCCAGCGCTCTTCCAGGAGCTTATGAACAAAATTTTGTACATACTGAGGCGCAGGCCTCTAGTACAAGAATTGATTTCCCGGGGTGCAGAAATGGAGGCTCACATCGACGACGTGAGTTTGGGTACTAATACCAAAGAGGACCACGTCCTTCTCCTCCGTGAATTTTTCATTGTCTGTCAAGAAAACCATCTCCGAATCAAACTCGAAAAATGTGAGTTTATGAAAGAGGAGATGGAGTATTTCGGTTTCGACATGGGGTATGGCTGGTGGAAACCAGCCGCGTCTAAGATGCAGCCCCTACAGGACATGCAGATTCGCGATGACTCTAAGAAGGGTCTACACGATGTGAGGAGTTTTGTGGGCGCCTGTAATTTCTATCGGCGTCACATCCACAATTTTACTTACTCCTCTGCACCCCTCACTGACCTGATCAAGAAAACTACTCCTTGGAGGTGGACCTCCAGAGAGGAAGAGTGTTTCCAGGAGTTGAAGAAGAAGATTGCCTCCTCCAACTGCCTGGGAGTGCCCCGCCCAGAGGGCGAGATAGTCCTGATCACTGATGCCAGTGATGTAGGGGGGGGTGGTACGATCTACCAATGGCAGGAGCTTAACCCCGCTGAACTAACCCACTGCCATTATCGTACTACTGGACTGAACCGTGATGGTTCGTTGAAACATGACTATCCTACCAGTGAGTGGCGACTGGTACCACTAGGACACTGGAACTGGAAATGGAACCAAGCGCGTTCCAACTACAGCACCTATGACCAGGAACTCCTGGCCGGTATGTTGGTGCTATCGTCACAATCCCGACTCCTGGGATCTAACCCTATTGTCTGGCTGTGTGACCAGGAGCCTGTGAAGTCTTTCCAGAAGGGCCCACCACCAGAAAAAGCAAAGCTAAAACGGTGGTGGACTTACCTGAGCCAGTTCAGGCTGACAGTGCATCATATCCCCGGGATTAAGAATGAACTGTCTGACTATATATCGCGCAACAACTTCGATGCGCTTATTGGTGAGAGCTCTGAGGCGCTCGCCAAAGAGGCTTTCCAGCGTATGGATGTCCAGCTTGACCTGTCTATGCGCACTGCTGGAATCCTGGAGGGTTGGAGTCTAACCGACTATCAGTCAGAGTATGAAGAAATTCTCCAAACCCTCAGCACTGGTCTCGAACCCCGTGTCATTGACGGGCACCAGTGGTATAAAAACAATCAGTACCTCTTCTACGAGGACCGAATTGTTGTGCCTGAGGCACGACTGGATGGGTGCCTACAGTGGTCCCATCTCAGTTCTGGTCACACTGGCGCTAATCGCTCAGTGGACTTCTTCCGTGAGTGTTTCTACTCTAGTCTAACCCTGACTGAACTGAGGTCGCGTATGCAGACCATTGTGGATGCTTGTGGCTGTCATGCCCGCAAGCAGAGCGACAGTAGGGATAGGGGCCTGATCTCCAGCTTACCCATACCCTATTGTGCTAACTCTCTTCTCTACGTGGATTTCATCCACGGCCTACCACGCTTTGGCGGCTATGATAGTTGCCTCGTGGTCACCTGTGGTCTATCTCGCTTCACCCGAGTGTTCCCTTGTAATAAGAAAATCACAGGTGAGCAGACTGTGAAAATGTTGGTCGAACAATGGTTCGAACCCTATGGAGCACCTAAGCAGTTGCACTCTGATGAAGATGTACGCATCCGCAGTGACACTGGGTGGTACAAACGAGTGCTAAATGCCCTCAACGTGGAGGTAACCACAGGTGTGTCCTATACCCACACGTCTAACCCTCTCTGTGAGAGACAGAACCGTGTGGTGGAGCAAAACTTAAGAATCCTGATGAAACAGGAGCGCACCAAGGACTGGGTACGCCTAGTGCCCTTGGCAGTGCTGTCCATGAACTCACAGCGGAGCTCTTCTACGGGTTTCACCCCCCACGAACTGTTCCATGGAGGACGACCTGCTTGGTTCTTCAAAACCCCCTTTCCTGAGGACTTCAAGAGCCCTGTGGGAGATTGGCTGGAACACAAGCAGTCTCTGGCTAACCAGGCTGGTACTAACCTGAGGCACATTCGTGACCGTGAACAGAGCCGACGGAACCGCCTACGGCGACCTGCCAGCTTCAAGGTTGGTGACCTTGTTTTGGTACACCATTCACGCCTACCCTCCTGGCCACGTAACTGCCTACAGGACCCTTACTTTGGACCCTATCGTATCATCAGGATAGATGGATCCAGGATCCATGTCAGGTGCAGTCCACGTCTAGGTGGTGAACTGCTGTGTGCACCTAAGCAGTTGAGGCACTATCACTCCCCTGACGACTTGTCTTGGGATGAGTGGCGCCTCAGCGACAGTGAGATTGAACGTATAGACCTAGAGAACGCTGCCAGTCCAGAGGAGGCAGACGGACTCGAAGAGATGACTGCCGATGAGATGGCAGTCGATGATTACTACGTGGTTGCAGGTATTGCTCGCCACCAGTATAAACAGGGCTGGAAATTCCTTACCCTGTGGGATGGCTATGGGTTGTCTGAGGCGACCTGGGAACCTATGTCAGCCTTCATACTACCAGATGGGAGTATCAACCCCATCTTCCGCACTTACCTCGTTGAGAACAACGAGGGGCAGCTCCTAACCCGTGCTGAGACCATGTCCCAGCGTAAGAAGCGAAACTAATCTCCCTGTGTCAGTCTGTGCCCTGCAGACCCATGCCTATGGTTTCCAGCGTGAGCCAGGTGGCCGCTTATCATGATTGCGGCCACCCAGCAAGTGTGTGCCTTGTTGACCATGTGTTGCATGGGTACTGCCCTAATGTAATGACCTTGGAGAGCCAACGAAGAACGGTGGCTTACTACACCAGGGGGGAATGACAAGCAAGGTGTTTTGAGGCAAGGTGTGTCTTCCCTCCTTGGGGACAAGCGAGCCCACAGTTAGGACCCCTGACTGGTCCAGATCCATGGGGCTCTACCCTTCCTTACAGGGTTTACCATACCCCTAAGTGTGCTACGTATGTCTGTATGTGTCTCACTTCTCTCCCCAGCGTGGCTCCCGGAGACCGGGCTTCGCTGACGTCGGACCGAAGGTCCTAATCAGGTACTATTACCACTCCTATGGCGCCCAATTTCTGTGCTGGCGCCTATCCGTGGGGTAAGACGGCAAAAGCCCTACCTACTAGAGGGGAGGGGTGGCCAAGTGTGCTAAGGGCATACAAAACGCCCATTTTTGCTACAGGCCAAAAGCTAACGCACTCCCCTGCCCACGAGTAAAAGCACGCGGGACAGGAGACACCACTACACTACACTCACTAACGCCAGCCCCGGCCTTCGAAGGCAGGGTGAGCACTCATCACTTGCACTCAACTCCTGCCAGGCCTGCTGACCCTAACCCCTACACACGCTACTGGGTGCTGCAGTCAAAGATCACTCAGGCCCTAATGGCCCTCCTGTGAAGAAGACAAGAGAACACAGCGCTCCTAAGCAGCTGTGGCCTAACAGGGGACGCCACAACGCGTTTCCCCTGCTAGGGCTTGGAGGGAAGGGGTGCCCTCGTTGCGTGCACAGCGCAGATGTCGTTGAAGTCGAACTGCCCTCGCCAGTACTGGCTGAGGCACAGTGATTTGATTTGTGATCAGCGCCCCTGTTTTGCCCGGGCCGAAAAATGGATAGCCGCCGAAGGCAGCTGCTGCGTGCACCAATCACCCTTAACCTCTCCCACCTGTACAACAGAGGCAAATGAAGGGGTGTTTGCGGCGGAGGAACCAAGCCACACTCCAGTTATTATACCCTTCTCAGTGTGACCTATAATACACTGTCCGCAAACACGCTGACGGATCAGCTCCCCTGTCAAGCAAGCAAGCTTTAAGAGACTCCTCAGGTTCTCTTAAAGAACGTACCGAGGAGCCTCTGGGTAACCTAAACAAGGTTTACCGTGCGCAATTCGCGTGGCCTACCCTTTAATGCATAATGTGCACGCAGGGAAGGGAGGCTGAACCACTGACTCAACCAGGAGGTGAGCTCCTCCTGGGCTAACCTACCTTACTCACCATGCATCGTGTGAATGCCGAATTCAAATGAACACAAAACAAGCCTAAGCGTTTTAAGCAACCCTACTTTAACGCCACGGCCACACACGAACAAACGCTTTCTTTACTTACCTGTGAAGAAGAAAACAAGGATGAATTTGGGGTCAGGGAAAGCGTCACAGCGTGTGAATGCCTCGATTAGGCACATGCATCGCGAGCACAGCGCATATACTAACCCTACGTGCGCGCTGCGCGCTCCATTCGCATCGCATACCTTTCATTCCTGTTTTTACCTGTGCAGAGCACGAGAGAGAAACACCCGAACCCCCAACGAGCACAACGTTGACAACCCTAACGTTTTAACGAAACAACCAACACGAACGCAATGCGTGAGTGTGAGGTGACACTGACATACCTGAGAGATGGGTTGTTGACCTGCTCTGTGGTGTGGGCTGAATTTGAATACTTGACTCTAAAGTTTGTAAAAATTTTGATGCAACTGTGCAAAAATTTCCTTTAGAACTTTAAAAACTACGGCTCATACCTTCTTTTCCAAAAGCCGTTTACGCTTGCGCAACCCTTTTCTTGGAGTCCGCTTCCTTTGCGCTTGTCTGCGACTTTGAGTTATGTGTAAAAATGACGATTTCCCGCGTGGTTTCGTCGATTTTTAACGATTTCACTTGCTAAATCGCAACCCCTTCCGCTAAACCGCAGGAATCACTCCCTGCTGGTTACATTTTCTATTTTTTCCAGCTCCTGGAGGTTTGTGTCCTCCATTGGGAGTATTGCTCCGCCCTGGCCTTTGGTCAGGAGGTTTACTAAAACGCTGTTTATACGGCGTTGACCGTCCGCATTAGAGCGTTCGACTGTACCCTAGTGGGCAAGCATATGTGCTCTAGGGAGGGAGTCCTGGGTTCAAACCCCACTTTCCCACACTTTTTCCAAAAGTTTTCGTCGCACGCCGGTGACTTTTGAGGAATGCCCCATCGAAGGGACATCATTCACGGTACATTACACTGTTTTTCAAGGGTACCTACAGTGTGATAGGCTTCTATGAAGTGATGAGGATGTTTTTGTTAAGTTTAATGCATTTTCTGAGGTAATTATGGGAATATTTGAGCCTTTTTCCTTGGTCCTACTAGCTTGGCTAACTAGTACTCCAGGGGGGAGTAAGAAAAAGTCACTGCCATGTCTTTCTTGGAGGGCTTGATCCAGGCCAAGCCCCCCTTAAAACCCTTTTGTTGATGCTAAGACAAACTTAAGTGTTTTTTGTCTCTCTTTTGTTGCCTAAAGTACACTTTCTCAAAATGACTAGGGTTGTGACCCTAGCCCCCCCATGAAGTTCACCCCTACCACTCAACTGAGCGGAGGTACCTTCCTTCATGGAGGATATACCGAAATAAAACAGGCATTTCATGCTTTAGGCCTTGGAGGTTAAGCCTAGTGGTCTCCCACCCCAAGACCCCTATACTCAATTGTTTCTACCACTTATTGTGGTTCTACTTTGTAACTGTTTCTGAATTCAGTTGCCTGGCCAAGTCATTTTCTGTGTGGTCCTGACATCTATGCCCCACATTCCTAACCAGCACCATTTCACCCAAAAGAGTGCACATGAAGTGCCTAATGCAACCTCTGAGGCAAGAGTCAGACCAATTTTCATATAAAATCTTTTGTATTATCCATTTGTGATTGAATCTATGTGTATAAATCTGCTATGTCTATCTGCAGCCCTTCTGTGTTACACTGGATTCCAAAACCAATCATTGATTCGATCCACATCCTGTTCTTGCTCTACTTGCTGCTTTGGTTTGGGTTTTCAACTACAAAACCTGCAGGAATACATCAAAATATCTAGGGCATAAAGCAAGGACATCTCTCTTCTGTGGCTGTGTATTACATGCATCCGAAAGGAGTTTAGCGCATTGAATTAGATGCTGGGAGACACCTTTGAGTTTGTTCTTGGAATTGGATGCTTATGCAAGCGAGCGTAGTGGTTCAAAAGAGACGAGTCACGAGCTACGGCAAGTATGGGTAGCGTATTGTACCGGAACCGGGAGAAAAAAGAGTTAGGTCCTGGACAACAAGTGATCAGCCGGCCGCCACGGCCGTTAGCCCAATGGCCGAACAAACATTGACCCGCGGGCTACAGCTCTTTTTGGGGGTGCATTTTGGCGTAGGCTGAGGGCGCGGCTCCTACAAATTTTGATGCATCGCGTGCACGGAAGGCGTGATGTTTTGTAGCAACGAGATGCCACATTTTGGAATGTTTCATAGTGCGGAAATGTTGCGATTGATCGCAGGGCATTATGTAATGAACGCTTTAAGAACCCAACAAAGAACCGTGGGTATACATCAAGGCCCCTGATAACACATGAGGGGCCGTGGGTACACATCAAGGCCCGTCATACCACATGTCAAGCTGCGTGTGCACCTCAAGGCCCGTGATAATACATGACGGGCTATGGGTACAAAGCAAAGCCGGTGAGACCTCAAGATGCACCGCGGGTACACATCAAGGCCCGTGAGAACACAGAGCGGGCTGTGGGTACACAGCAAGTCCGGTGATAACACATAGAAACTCCTCAAAACATTTGGAAACATTTGTACGCCTCCTGGAATCATTTGTTAACGTTTTGGAGACACATCAAAATCATTTGCAAATATATGTACACCTTTTGGAAATATTTGGAAACATTTGTCAGCCCTTGGGACACAATAAGAAACATTTGAAAACTCCGACAAACCATTTTGAAACATTGCCGATCCTTTTGAAAACATTTGGAAACGTTTCGTAACCCCATAGAAGTATTTACAAACATTTGAAATCACTTTGGAATCCTTTGGTAACATTTGTAACCCTGGTGGGAACATTTGGAAACTTTTGGAAACCCTTTGGAAACATTGGGAAACAAGTAGAAACCCGGCGAAAATGTTTCGAACCTTTTTTAAACCCTTTGGAGAGATTTGGAAACATTGAAAAATCTCTAAAAATATTTTGACATGGCAGCAAACAAACGAATAATGGTTCACCATCGTCTGAGCCCATCAAAATCCATGCATGGCACGAACGGTGCGACCGGGCCTTTTAAATGCCACCTATTGATGCAAATGACATAGAAAGGTCCGTGAAAGCAGAGGACGGACTATGGGTACACGTCAAGGCCCGTGAGAACCAGAGAACACACGACGGGCCGTGGGTACACATCAAGGTACGCAAGAACACATGAAGGGCCACGGGTACGCATCAAGGCACGTAAGAACACATGAAAGGCCGTGGGTACACATCAAGGCCCGTGACAACACATGAAGGGCCAAGAGTACAGGTCAAAGGCGGTGAGAAAAGACGACGAGCCGTGGGTACACATCAATGCCCGTGATGAAACATGAGGGGCCGTGGGTACGCTGCAACACTAACGTACTTGACTCCTATGACATCCCAAAGGGTGCATCAAAACAAACCCTAAAAGTGTACAGTGAAACAATACAAACACTGAATTACATGAATTCAACGATTGCCACACATTTCTCTTGCGGTACATAACTCTCGAATCAATTGCAAGCGCGCACTCTAATGTTGTGCAACATACATCTGCACCAATAGAAAGTTAGAACAGGCTTTCACTGTTGATTGCTTTGATGATATTGTTTTGTTGATGCCCCTGCTTGCTCCTGCTGCCTCTTGATGTAGTTCAGGTTTTCCAAACAAATAAGTTTTGATGAAATCAACCACAAAAAAGGACCCACAGTGCAAGGCAAAGGACCAAAGGATCAAATCCACAACATGAAGGGCTGCAGTCAAAGGAGTATATGTAGCAACAAAGGAAACTCACAATAACTACAGATTTATGAAAAGATAGTTAGAAAATATCCTACAATCAAGGAAAAACTGCCCACATGGGCATCCTCTCTTTTATAGTGCCATCTAGAGATGTGCACCCTTTGTTTTGGGTCCCATAGATGCTGAGGTGGCATGGCTTGTGGCGCCGAGGTCACTGCCATGTCACATGGGATCTTCCTACTTAGCTAGGCTGACTGGGAATTGAACCCAGGACCTCTCAAAAAGAGGTGCCTCAGCCCCCTAGGGTGCAGACCACTAGGATAGCTAAGCATTTATGAGAAAACATAGAAAAATGTATAGGCCCTGGATCAATGACAGCGCCTCAGTCAGTCCAGGAAATGGTGTATGAGTCCAATCAGTTGGGGGGTCAGGGGTCCACACAACATCCATAGTTCGATGTTTGGTTTTATAGGTCAAAATGTCTTATCACCCCTTTTTGGTTAGGCCGATACTAAGATAAAAATGTGTTATGCCTTTAGGCCTCTTTATAACAACTAAAGCTAACCTTTTGGCAGGGAAATAAACTTTTTCTTACTCCCCCGTTGTGCTGTCCTGGGCACCACCGTCGCATTTTAAAGGAAAAAGGGAATTTTTCTTGGCCTCCCCATGGCTTCAACATCTATTTAAAATTTCCTATAACATTGCTTACATTGGAAAAAAGGCACTGCGACAGGGCAGTCGCCAAGTTTTGCTGAGTCATAACAGACACCTCCGGCTCCCAGTGCGCTCATTGGCGTCGCTGGGGCAGCTGTGGCTTGGTAGGGGGTTAGAATGGGCATGCCAATTCATGTGTGCATAACCCTCTCCCTCCAAATGGCAAAGCGCAGTGCAATACGCAAAACCCAACGCAGGATAAGATCAGGGCACGTTGTCTGGGGTCTCCATGAACCTGCTGTCTGACCTGATCTGTCCCTAGTGGCGTTGAAAATTAATTTACCCTCATGGGGGTTTGGGATTCTGGACAGTGGTCCAGGAGTCAGTTATTCGGCCTGAACACGGCCTACTCCACTGTTTGCGCTCCAGAATATCTGCCGAGAAGGGACGAAGGGTTGAGGGACTGACAAACACGCAACGATCGACGCAAACACCAAAATCCGTCAAATGACGGCCTAGAATTTTTCTGAAGCAACACACCTGTCCAGAATCTCCATGTGCCTTAAATGCACATTTTTACGAAACTGTATTTCATCACAGGAATGTTCAAATTCCTGGATATACACGCAGAGGAAAGCGGCGCGCCGGAGCGCATCCTAATTTGGCGCCGAAAAAGACAGAGAAATCAAGATTATAACAGTATGTCACGCATTAATCAAGAAATGATGAAACACACAATAAATAATAAGCGTAGACATTCCACGCATGCTTCTAGGAGCAATCAAGAATGAAGAATTGGAAAAACTCAATGTGAATTCGAAGAACAAGGTATAAACATACAGGTCTTGTTTGCTTGGTATGCAGCATGCACATTGCTTGTCTCGTGTTACCGTGAACTCGCCGTGTAGCAACGCAAACATAGAGTAGAGGGACAGATTAGAAGATTGCACGATGATTAGAGGTGAGATCGGGTGATTAGAACATACACACGCGTGCATAAACACTTGCTTCGCTTGTGTTCCGTTTTCTCCTCCACTTGCTTCGCTCTCCAGCGGTAGGTAAGGTGAGTAAGCCCAGGAGGGGCCACCCCCTGGTGTAGTTCGTGATTGTGGTATGGATTGATGGGAAAGAAGTGGTTAAAATAGGTGATTGGAAAATTCGTGCATACCCGTGCATGCATATGGCGCATTAAAGGGTAGGTTTAACTTTTTCCCAAACTTGATCCAGGCTGACGTCTATTCCTTGACCCTTGTTCCCATGGACACTGAGGCACAGGCACTGATCCAAATGATTGATGACATTCTAGATTACTAGACGTGATCTACAAACATGCCTGTGCAAAACACAGCAAACAGTCCTAAACATGCCGAAAAATTTACAAAGCACCCAGAATACTATAAAACCTAGAAAAATTATAAAATCTGTAGATTTTACCTAAATTTTCTTCATAGCAAAAATTTAATCCTACGCACAATAAGCGCGATGCGCGGCAGCCATGTGGCATTTTCTGTCCTCAAATTCCGCTGGCCATTCAGCAGCCCATATTATAATAAAAATGCATAATGTACAATAAAATTGGAAACAAAATAGATAAGAGTATCTTCTACATTTGTGGACCCATTACACTCCCCCAACAAGCTCAAACTCAGGGTCCAGAGCTGAGTTTGTCGCTGAAAAATATCAATAATGGAGGCAAATGGGTAAGATACACCCAAAGCCTATCTGAGCATTTTCAGCATAAACCTATACTTCACCTGTGACATGGTATTTACTACAACTGCTATGTACAAAACAAAAATTTCTGCTACACCCCAGTGCCCTGAAATGGTGACCCACCAGGTGTCAGGGGCTTTCTGTTTTAATGTACAAAAGCCATCCCTGCTCAGGGGTTGGGGAAAAGCCTGGAGAAAAGGCTATAAATACCCCATTCCCTTTTTGGGAGGAGTGGTAACACACTCCCCCCAAAACCTGTATATAATGAAAAAAAATCCTGCAAATCTTCCTGAGCCTTTCTGTAACTTGCAGTCATTTCTCATTATATAAAAACCAGCTCCAACAGCCCTAGTCAATGCAAAAACCCAGCCAGAGTTTCGAAACGATTTTCAAAACCCAACTGCAATTTCTGCCTAGGGAGCCTGGCCCAGGGTACCCTGCCTAGGGGAGACCCCAAAAGGACAGAGACACACAGGCACAGAGCACAGAGCATGGGCATGTACAGGGCACAAAAATATCGTACAAACAGATTTCGTTGTGCCCACGGGGTTCACACCATCCTGGTGCCGTGCACAGTACTTTACAGAGTGCAGGTGCAGTGCACAACGTGCAGTGCAGGGAAAGGAAAAAAAAGAACTGAACGCATCACTCTCCACGTTCAATGCAATCACTCTCCACGTTCGATGCAGTGTCATCCGCTGACCTCCACCCACGTCCATAAACCTTCACAGGCACACATACCTCCCACTCACAAAGCAAAGTGCTCACAACCAGACACAAGAACAGAGGAACACCCTGCACATGCAAATGCCAAACCACTTCGCAAAAAAAATACAGTACCACTCTGCCAGCAGAGCAGAGGTTCCAACTGACCCACCTGCTCTCTGCCCTACCACTGGGCCTGAGGTCCCACGCACTGGCGTACCTGCTGACCTGGAGGGGAGAGGGGGCGTAGTTGGCGTCCCATACCCCAACCCCACTGATAAAAATAAACGAAAGCTTGCCATGCCCCCCACTACATGTTCTCGGACCACCCAAAAATCTGCAGCAGGTAAAGAGAACAAAAAAATATCCCCAGGGGTTATAGAAGTTTTCAAGAAAAGGCTTTTTGGCTCTGGATCTCCCAAGGGGGCTGCTGCAGTGAAGGGGGGCATACCTCAAAGGCGAATTGGGCTCCCCTCAACTCATCTCCATCCCCCGACCCATCTCCTGCAGCCCCTTTCAGCAAAAAAAGCAGAAAAAATCTCGAGAGAAATTACCTGGAAAGACCTGTGGGTGTAAAAGAAACAGGCACGTGCAAACCCGTGCCACGAACAGAATAAATACAGGCGCCCACACAGGGCCCAAACAAGGCCCACAGGCCCACAGCCCATAACGAAGGGCTCTTAAAGCAAAAACAGGGCATATCCAAGGCCAGAGACAAAACAAAAACAAACCTGAACCTCCATACACTACCACAACCAACTTCGAATACTTTTTTCTTATCCTACGAGGTTTGTTGTCCAAGTCACTTTTCACATCCAGCTCATTTAAATCTACATTCCACCATATATACACGCAGGCCACTCAGGCAGTGTAACCAGACAAGCGCGCGCATTCGCATCGCGGATACATAAATGTAGTAAATGTTGCATACTTGTTACTATTTGTGCAATATCATCATCTCATTACATTCATGTATAGATTCCACAATGATCCAATGATGCCCTGTGCCCGTGCCTGTTTCATGGTGCAGAGGGTACCCTCAAATTTTTTTGGGGGGATGATTCCTGTGCCACTGCGCTACTCTGCAGCTGGGCAGGCCAGGGCAGGCCATTACGGCCTTATCTGGATTTTGGGGCTACTGGTGCCCCTACCTTCAACTTGGGGGTTTATTTGGGGTTTTACACATCTCCTTCACCCTCTCCCAGAGAATTGCAGTCGCTGGGGCTGCATTATGAACGACTTTGCCTTCTTTGCCAAGTTTGGCCCCGCATCCAGCCTCGGGGCCCTTTGATTCTGTTCTCCAAGGCCTTCATCCTGGACTTCTTTACTGGTGAGTACCCTGGTGACTATGGTTGAGAGTACTCTGGTTTGGCTGCTTGTTTAGTGGGGGCTGCGGACCCCACTGCCTTCGCCAACTGCGAGTTCGAGGCCGCTCGTTGGGTCGTTTGAAGCTGTGGGCTGCCTTCCTGACAGGTCATCGTGACTGGTGAGAGTAACAATCATAAAGAGGCAACAGAATTAGGTGTTTGTTTCACACTTGTGTGCACTTTTGCATCATGGCATGCCATGGCCCTTGAGTGGCCTTTGTTATGCATCACTGTGTCCATGGCCCACGAATGGCCTTTGCAGCTGCCCGAAAGCAGATAAAGGGGCTAGTTTGACTTTTGTTGCGCTGCTGTGGCCTTTTTAGGCCTTCATTTTGAGTGGTGGCCTTGAAAGGCCTTGTTTTGATTTCTTGGAGGTGTTTGCCCCAAAGCAGATAAAGGGGCTAGATCCGATGCCCAGAGAGGCCAGACGCGCCTCCTGGGCTTTGCTTCTTTCGCCGTCGGCTGTGTTTGTCCCCAGGGGGACAGACAAGCCCCCTGGGTCGACGCTAGTGTTCGCGATCCTGTCTTTTTTTTGGTTATAAGGTTAAGGTAAGGTATACAGTGTGGCCTAGGATTAGTGTAGGATCAGAGCAGTTTCCTTTTGTTCGTTCGTTGTCGTCGTCGAGTTTCGTCGAGTTTCGTCGAGTTTCGACACGTTCGTCGTTTCGTTCGTCGAGCTTTGCTCCCTTCGGAGCTTACGAAACCTGTTTTTGCCAGACATCCTGAGCCCTACTGCCTGTTTTTGGCAGGTTGGGTGTTGGCCTTCATGGTGGCTTGGGGGCAGGTGTGTGGGCTTGTTTGATGGTGTAATCTCGGTTCGTTTTTTGTTGAGTCAACGTCCGTCAACTCGTTTTGGCTCTTTTTGGCTCTCTTCGCTTCGAATTGTGCTCCCTTTGGAGCCTGCCTTGAGGTGGTTAGTTGGGTACCCCCCAACCCACCAAGGAACGGATTTTGCGGTTGTTAGCGCTTGTTGGTGTTTGTTTGTGCTCGCCGTGAGTGTTTGGGAGCACAGGAAGTAAGGCAGTGACAACTAACCACCTTTTATTTTGGGTGGGGGGGGGCTGGGAAACCCTCCTGACACCAACGTCTAACATAAGTTGCACTAGAGCAACTATGATCACAATGACCCTAAGAGAAAATAAGAGAAGCCTTCAGCCTACGGCTGAGGCTGGGGATTTGACTGAGATAGCCTTAGGCCAAGTGCTGAGGCTCCTGTTTGGCCTCCTCCCAGGGAGCAACAGGTTATTTATTGCTTTGATCACCCCCGACCGGTTTCCAGCCTAGGTAGGCAATCCTGGGCGGTGTAAAAAACTGTGTTAAAAAACTTCCCTACAAAAGAGGGAGGTGGGGAGAGGCAAGACCAACTAATAGCCTCCTGGGAAAAGCACCACTGATGGTGCAGCACTGTAGGTGGCAGTGCACCCAGTGAGAGTTGGGTTGGGTGCAGACGTGCACGAGGCATTTGGACTTAAACCCCAAGTCCAAACCTCATCTAAGTAATTTTGTGGGAAGTTGGGTCTAGTAGGTTAGTGTGCTGCGAAGGAACCCTCCCAGCTTGTGGGTGTAACAGGAACCCTCCCAGCTTGTGGGTAGTCAGCACCCTAGCCAAGCGAGATGTTTGGTAGGAACCCTCCCAGGCTTGTGGGTTATGGGAACCCTCCTATACTTGTGGGTAGAAACTAACTTAGTTCCTAAACGCTGGTGCCTAACTTTAATCATCTGATGGTATTGACTTTTGGGAACAGTGTGCTGACTGCCACTTTCCCTGCTGCAGTGCACCGAGTTCTGGGCACTGGCCTTGCTCGGTTGCCAAAGGAGAGAGAGAGAGAGAGAGAGAAAGGAGGAGAGAGAGAGAGAGAGAGAAAGAGTCATTGTTTGGGGCTGTGGGACAATCAGTTTGCCCTGCCCTTGTTTGTTTGTTTGTTTTGCTGTCAGTCAGTCACACTGTCAGCACATCACTGCACATCTTTGATCCACTGCACTGTCTGTCCAGTCAGCACAGACTTTCTGTTGTCCACACTTGTCTGTCCTTCCCTCCCTTCAGTGGCCATTTCTTAGATACAGGTTTGCCACTTGGCGTCGCCACTGCCATCTACTTTTACACTGACCATCTCAGGTCTTTTCCAGCTGCTTGTACAGTAATGGCCTTCATCAGGGCCATCTGGGGCTGGCAGAGCCCTGCTGCCACTCACAGCCCCACACCCAGTGGAATCGAAAATTTTTAGATCCAGGGACTTGAGTTTCGTGCCCCTGGCCCAGGGTTACAGGTGCCTGGTAGCAGTTTTTTTGCCTTTTGGCAGGGCAGTTTCTCTGTTTTTGGCCCACAGAGCAGGTCAATCCTGCCAATCAAAACCCACTATGGGGTGCCAAAAGCTAAATCCACTGTTTTGTGGAGTTTGGAGCCCAGCCTTGTTTTTTGGCTCCAAAACTATAAACGGACACCCCAATCAGAGATTTGGGGGAAATCTGAGCTGGGTTGGTGGGGACATCAGAAAAATCCCCCCTCCACAGCCCATGATTAGCATCATCAGATCATGCATTTTTGAATCTCCCATTCTTTTTTCAGAAATCGGTTCTGATTTTCAGTCAACCCCCTGAGTTTCCGCTTAGTGGGGGGGTTGCTGAGTGTTGTGCCTTTGCGTGGGTAGTAGAGCCACTACTAGCTCTAGGCTTCTCTTCCCATGTTCTTGTGTTTTGGTGGGGAGAGAAGCCATGTGAAGCTCCTAGGCGGCCTTCACCCCTTGGTACCTCTCGCGTTGGGGAAGTAGTTAAGTCTACACGGCCTAGGTTGCAGGAGTCCCCCTATCTCCCTCGTAGGTTGGGCCGGGGTATGCCGTAGTGGTGTAACCCCATTCTCTTCCCCCTTGGGGTTGCTCTTAACCCACATTTTCTATTTTTTTTGGCACTCGCTTGTCTTGTTGTGGTTTTTCGGCCACGGCCCCATGGTGTGCCCCCCTGGGTTGTGTCCTAGTGGGGGGGTGTAACCAGACAAGCGCGCGCGTTCGCATCGCGGATACATAAATGTAGTAATTGTTGCATACTTGTTACTATTTGTGCAATATCTTCACTTCATTACATTCATGAATAGATTCCACAATGATCCAATGATGCCCTGTGCCCGTGCCTGTTTCATTCAGCAGACCAACAGCAGCCCATAACCAAAAGCTGTCTAAAAAGCATTCAAACGCAGACGCTAACCAAAGAAGCTGTCTGCAAGTCCTAAAAAATTAAAAAACTAATCAGCCATAGCCGTCGTCTGGTTCACCTTCGTCTTACTATGACCACCAGCGCAACCTCGGCGAGTCTTCCTTCGTCTCCAAGGCGCTCTCCAAAATACCATTAAGGCGGCGAACTCCCCAACTTCGTCAGTCTCCAATGCCACGCACGCATGTTCCTCCGAAACATCCAGAAAGTTGGCCAGCTCTCCATAAAGCACTGCTCGCTCACTCAACCTCCACCAATCACAGTGCGCAATAAGGTCGTCAACGCGCTCAGAGCGTACCCTCTGTATACATTTCTCCTGCAAAAGGCGTTCACGCGCAGCCATAACCGCAACACACAAGCTGAAAACCGCGGCAACGCGTATTGCTCTACGCTCTTTGACCTTAGCGGCCCGCCACTCCTTCTTTGATGATCGAGTCACTGACGTAACCACGAGCTGTACCAAAGCGGCATCTTCACTTTTCACGCATTCTGGAACCCATAAGCCCAACTGTCCACTCAGAACACGAATCAGCTCCTCTGTAGCACAACCTTGGCGCCGCAACCAAGGCACGACCCTTGACTTTAGCTCCGGTAACGAAGAAGCGATCCACAACAAATGCCGGCTCTGTACACACCTCCACTGCCCTTGAATGGACACACCGGCACTCGGAGATTCCTTGGCGCTCCACGTATGGTACTCCGGCTGAGGTCATTCCGTTCTTCTGTGGTCGTTGACAAAGCCCATGCGCAGCATAGAGACACAAAACCCATGCATTCCTCGCTACAACACTCCATGTTGTCGTTGCACCTACATGGCGCCGCTCCTGAACACCCACGGAGTCTTGCTGCGACTGCAGAATGCTCACGGTGGCGCCGCCACCAAAACTGATCACCAACTGTGCAGCGCAAAAGGAGTAGGCTGCTATGCAGCACACAAGGCGCAGCGTGTAGCACCGTTAAGGCGCTGTGAACGGTTCGGCTACGCCGAGATGCACGTCAGTGGCATCACTGTCCTTGGGCAGGTTGTTGCAACGCATGTTTGTAGATTGTAACTTTTTTGCAAACTTGATCCCGGCTGAGGTCTCTTGCTTCACCCTTGTTCCCATGGACACTGAGGCACAGGCACTGATCCAAATGATTGATGACATTCTAGATCACTGGACGTGATCTACAAACATGCCTGTGCAAAACACAGCAAACAGTCCTAAACATGCGGAAAAATTAACAAAACACTCAGAATACTATAAAACCTAGAAAAATTATACAATCTGTAGATTTTACCTGAGTTTTCTTCATAGCAAAAATTTAATCCTACGCACAATAATCGCGATGCGCGGCAGCCATGTGGCATTTTCCGTCCGCGAATTCCGCGGGCCATTCAGCAGCCCATATTATAATAAAAATGCATAATCTACAATAAAATTGGAAACAAAATAGATAAGAGTATCTTCTACATTTGTGGACCCATTACAGTAGGCCACGCGTGTTGCGCACGGTATAACCCTTGTTTAGGTTACCCAGGGGCTCCACCCTATGTTCTTTATGAGAACAGGTGGAGTTCCTTAAGCTTGCTTGCTTGTAACTGGGTAAGAGGACAGCGTATTATAGGGCAGCCTAAGAAGCGTATAATACGTGGAGGCTGTCTTGGTTCCTCAGCCGCTTACACAGTTCATTTGCCTTTGCTTTACAGTTGGGCAGGAAAGGGTGATTGGTGCAGCCGCAGTTGCCTTCGGCGACTTTGAATTTTTCTGCCCAAGCTAAAACGGGCGCTGATCACACAATCAACAAACTGCACCTCAGCCAGTAGTGGCGAGGGCAGTCGGACACCTTCGACATACGGGCTGTGCACGCAAACAGAGCACTCCTCCCCCCCAAGCCCTGACAGGGAAACGCGCAGTGGCGTCCCTGTTAGGCCACAGCCGCTTAGTAGCGCTGTGTTCTCTTGTCCTTTCACAGGTGGGCCACTAGGGCCTGTGACACGTTCTTCAACGACACCAAGTAGCGTGTGTGTGTAGGAGTGGCAAGCCAGGGTGAGGGCTTGAGCCCAGTCCTCGCTCATCCTTGGATGGCTGGTGCCACTGTAGTGACTGTAGGACCTGTAGTGTGTGTGTCACAGTCCCGCCTGTTTCCTGAAGTTTTATCAGGGTTTTGGTGGGCAGTGGTAGTGGTAGTCTAGGTTTTGGCCGCGTTGCAAACAGGTGCTTTCATGCCTCATAGCTTTTGGCCAACCCTCCCCTGTAGTAGGCAGGCAGGTAGGAAAACCAATACCTTGGCGTTGACACTGGGTATTCCTCCAAGGAAGCCTGGTGCCAGCACAGAAATTGGGCACCTGGGGGCGGAGAGACCCGGGGCGTACCCCGTGGCACCGTGTAAAGACATCCGCCGGGTTCAGCAAGGATGCAGACTTGGGTATAATTAGGACACCATTTCTGCAGCTTGCTCATAGGTCGTCAGGATCCGCACACTCACATACACATAGGCAGGTATAGGAAGGGTTCAGTCCCTAGGTTTCTTCTGAGAGGCAAGCGTTTCAGCGAGCCTCAGCAACTCTCCTAGGTTGTTCTGGGACAAGTAGTCTACCAGAACAGAATTCAGGCATCCCTCAGGAAGCACAAAGGCAGAAAAGGGTTCCCAGGTAGCTTCTTCAACTCCAAATCCTTCCTAGAGGGTCAGGAAACGCCACCCTTGGCAACAGCGGTGTCGGATAACCGACTTCACCAGGTAAAAGCCTTCCTTAGCCATCTCCTCGGCATTCATGTCGGGGAGTTCTCGTTCAACTTCCATTGGGCTGGCAGCGCCCTGTAGGTCTAGAGCGGCGATTTCTTCGTCGTTTAGTTCCCATTCTTTTCCACAGAGGTCCTCTGGGTCGTAGTAGCGCTTGAGCTGTTGAGCAGCGCACACCAGGGTTCCCCCTAGTCGGGGAGAACACAGCACAGTGATGCGGTGACCATCGACAGACAGGATTTTGTAGGGTCCAAAGTAGGGGTCATCGCTGGTGGAGCGTGGCCAGGCGGGTAGCCGACTGTGGTGTACCAGCACCCAGTCTCCCTCTTGGTAGGAGGCGGGCACCCGGTGCTTGTTCTTCTTGTTCCACTGGTGCTCCCTCACTCTCTGGAGCATAGCCTTGGCCTTGTCCACCTTGTCTTGTTGCTCCTTCACCCACTTACCCACAGTGGAGTAGGAATCCTCAGGATAGGGAGCGTGTAGGAACCACGCCGGGCGTCCCATGAACAGCTCATGGGGCGTGTAGCCAGTTGCCGAACTCTCTTGGGAGTTCATCATCAAGGATATGACGGGGAGTAGTCTCACCCAGTCTTTGGTGCGCTCAGTCTTGCACCATATCCTTACGTTCTCTTTGAGAACTCGAATCTGTCGCTCACATAGGGGGTTACTCGTATGAGTATAGGGAATCCCCGTTGACACCTGGACATTGAGGGACCTCAGGACTCTCTTGTGCCAGCCAGTGTCGGAGCGTACTCGGACGTCTTCGTCTGAGTTAATCTCTTTGGGTGCCCCATAGACAGAGAACCACTCCTCCAGGAGTATCTTGATGGTCTCCTCGCCGGTTATGTGTTTAGTGCATGGGAATACCCTGGTAAACCTGGTCAGCCCACAGGTTACCACTAGGGCAGTGTCATAGCCCCTGAACTTAGGCATCTCCGTGTAGTCCACGTAGACAACACTGTTGGCGCAGTGGGGGATAGGGAGAGTCGAATAGAGACCCCTGTCCCTGATATCCCCAGGTTTACAGGACCGACATGGGCACTTGTCCACGATAGGCTGGAGGGCTTTCTGCAGCTGGTCGTCGGTCCACGTAGAGTGGAACCACTGCTTGAACAGCCTCAGGGTACGGTTAGCCCCCACATGACCACTGGACTCATTGGTCCACTTGAGGAGTGCCGGGATACGGTCGCTAGGCACGACTGTCCGGTCCTCATGCCAGAGGTAGGTCTTGTCCCGCTTCCACTGTTCCTGGTTGACCAGGACGGGTTCCAGACGCTTCTCCAGGCGTTTGTAGATGTCCCCAAACTGTTTCAGGTACTCCACTTGTCGGAGTCCATCTAGAGGTCTGATCATGGTCATGTTCAGGTCCAGGTGTACATCCGTACGGCTGAACGCCTCCCTGGCTAGCTCCTCAAACCTGGCACCAATCATGTCGTCAAAGTTGTTGCAGCTGATGTAGTCCGCACACTCGTTCTGGACGCCCTGGATATGATGTACTGAGAGCCGTAGCTGGCTCAGGTAGGTCCACCAGCGTCTGAGCTTAGCCTTCTCAGGTGGGGGTCCCTTCTGGAAGGTGCGGACCGGTTCTTAGTCACACAGCCAAACCACTGGGTTACTCCCCAACAGTCGGGACTGAGAGGATAGCACTAGCATACCCGCGAGCAGTTCCTGCTCATAGGTAGAGTAGTTACCCCGGGGCTGGTTCCATTTCCAGTTCCAATGACCCAGGGGAACCAAGACCCATTTGTCGTCAGGGTAGCTGTGCTGGAGGGTACCGTCTTGGTTTAGTCCATCAGTACCCCATTGGGAAATGGCCGAGTCGATCTCCTCCTTCTCTAGTGCTTGCCAGTGGAACAGCGTTCCACCCCCGCCCACATCGCTGGCGTTAGTCACCAAGATAATTTCTCCTTGTGCTCTAGGCACGCCCAGGCACTTAGCGTGGGCCACTTTGTCCTTGAGCTCGTCAAACGCTTATTGTTCTTGAGGGCCCCAGCGCCAGGTAGTAGTCTTCTTAATGAGGTCCGTCAGGATCGCGCTCCTGCAGGTGAAATTCTTGATGTGTCGGAGGTAGAAGTTGCAAGCCCCAATGAAACTGCGTACATCATGGAGTCCTTTCCTGGGGTCTTCATGTCGTACCTTAGCATCCATCAGGGGTTTGGTCTTAGAGGCCGCCGGGGTCCACCACCCATAGCCAATGTCGAACCCCAGGTACTACATAGTCTCCTGCATGAACTCACACTTCTCCAGCTTGAGTCTGGTGTGGTTCTCCTGGCAGACTGCAAAGAACTCGCCCAAGAGGATTAGGTGGTCCTCTTGGGTGTTCGTTCGTAGGCATACATCGTCGATGTCTGCTTCCATCTGGGCGCCCCGGGATATGAGTTCTTGCACCACAGGTCTTCGACGTAGGATGGATGGGATCTTGTTCATCAGCTCTTGAAAAAGAGCGGGTGCGTTAGCCATGCCAAAGGGAATGACCTTCCACTTGAACATCCTCTCCTGAGGGGTGATGAAGGCTAGGAGCTCCTGGGCATTGGGCGTCAGGTCCACTTGCCAGAATCCACTCCGCTTGTCCATCTTCGTCTTGTAGCGGCAGGAGGCTATCTTCTCGAGGGTTGACTCCATGTTAGGAATGGACCCTGAGTGATTCAACGTCTTCTTGTTCAGCTCTCCATAGACCACTACCAGCCGTTTGGCTGTAGACCCGGGCTTAGTTACCAGGAAACAAAGGCTGCAGTGTTGGGGGTAGTCCCCATCCTTGTACTCCAGGACCAGGCCAGCGTCGATACATTCTTGCATCTGTCGCTCTATCTCAGCAGCCTGCTCTTTAGGAGCCGGGTAGGGTCTCCTACGTATCTTGTGACCCACGAACTCGGGCTTCAGCTTGAGGTCCATCTGTACCAGCTTGTCACAGGAGGCTGGAGGGGGTAGTTCTCCAAATACCTCCAGGTAGGTCCTGATCAGGTTCTGTACTCTAGGGTCCAAGAGTTTGATCTTGTCCTCCATGTCCTCGTCAGAGTGTAGATTGCTTGCCCCTTGGTGTATACAAGCGGGGAGGTGATCCTCAATCGGCTCAGCGTCCTTGGTCGTATCCTTCAGTCCTTGATAGGCGTAGAGAAGGTCCCGTTCCACAGTCTCAGGTGGTCGGTGACAACATAGGCACACTCAAGGGGGTTCGCATACGCATTCCTCTGAGAGTTCATCCTCCTCTGGGGTCCTCACATGGGCAGCCCATACGCTCTTCACGAGCTTCAGACCCACCTCTCGTTGCCAGGTGGTAATTTTCTGTTCGAGGTCCTCCTTCCGTTGGGAGATATCTCCCATAGAGCCTTGCTTCAACGGCCAGGAGCGGCGGGTAGGCCTAGTGTAGCACAGCTTTTTCGCCACCAATCTCCTCTTGGAGTCCACGTACTCTCTCAGCCTGGATCGGGGATCCGAATCCTCGTCCAGGGTTTCAGTGGGGCAGCGTACTCGGCGTTCTCCACTTCCTCCACGCAGGTCTGCACGAAGAAGGCGTCATGCTCAGTCTCGTCATCGGATTGTATAGAGCTGGGTAGCTCGGATAGCCCACACCCTGAGACTACATCAGGATTAGATACACGACAAGGGGAGTTGGGGGCAACATTGTCAGACACGATGTACTCATCTCCCCCAGGAGTAGTCTCTACGGCGTCTTGAGGTTGTAGTTGATATTTCAGGACATCCAGGGTGAAGCCGCTGCTCTCACGTTCAATTTCCTGGACCATAGCAGGGTCCAGATCTTCCCAGGGCACTGGAGCTAGACTCCCGTCCACCACGCTTAGCATGCTCCCCCATCCAGGTTTCCCGATGGGCATCTTGCGGCCCAGAGGCACGTAGATGGCGTCATCCGGCAGCTGGATGGAGGTGAGCGTCAGCCTGTCCAATAGAGTACGGCAGTACTCATTTCCCCCATGGGCAGGTTTGGTACAATACAGTACGTGTAATGTATTGTATCGTTCCGATACAGTACTGTAATGTAATGTATTGTATCTCAAATGTTTCTGACAAAGTAGTGTTTTAGTTTACAACCTGCAATGGTTTGAGAAAACAGTTTTTTGCCTTTGCTTACGTTGTCTGGATACCTTTTGTTCTATATTTGTTTATGATGTTCAAGACAGGGTTGCTTGTTAATTTTTTTTGGAAAATTAACGAACGAATGAACGAACGATGAAAATAAACGAACATTGTTTGTTAATTTGTTTCCTTGTTCATATTGTTTCGGTTTGCTTCTAATGGTTTACTTGCTTCTATTGTGCCCCTTCCTAGTGCTTTTTTTAAAAAAAAGTAGAGTCACAATGTTGTTTTTTGACAAAACAATGTTTCGGATTTTTTTAAAAAACCATTGTGTTTCCTTTGAAAAAAGAATAATTCAGATATTTTTGAAAACCATTGCGTTCGAGATCAAGGCCCCAAGAATTCCGGCCTCACAAAGGCACCTGTCCCCAGGCTGACCAGCAAATGGCCAAAAATAGCAAATGGCAAAAAGTGAGCAACCAGCAAAAAATAAAGCAAGCGCATGTATCTGTACAGCTGCTGCAGCACAAATAACAGGTCCCTGGCGTCACTTGAAGCGTCTGTGCAGAAGTGAAATTTTGAGATTCAAATGACATCACTGAGATGCAGCAGCAAACTGACTGAGTCCACCATAAAGGGTCATATAAAGGACAACGAAGGCTCACTCAAAACTGTCGAGACAACAGAAGCGAGCGCGACGAACACTCAAACGACACTCACAGCACGTGCCGACACTCAAATAATAGTCACAGCACGCGCCGACACTCAAATGACACTGACAGCACACGCCGACACTCAAATGACACTCACAGCACGCGCCGACACTCAAATGACACTCACAGCACGCACCGACACTCAAATGACACTCACAGCACGCGCCGACACTCAAATGACACTCACATCACGCGCGAACACTCAAATGACACTCACAGCACGTGCGAACACTCAAGTGACACTGACAGCACCTTCTTCCTCTTGTGCTCCTTCTTCGTCTTCTTTGTCTTCACTCCTCAGTCTTCTTCGCTGCTGCAGCTTCTCGATCTTCCTCTGTCTTCTTCTTAACGTCTCTTTGACCTCCTTCGCCACTTCCGATTCTTTCTTCTGTTCTTTCTCTCTTCATATTCTTCCCTCCTGTTCTTCTCCTCTTTCTTCTTCACTTGCTTCTTGTGTCGCCCTGCAAACGCAGAACAGGCAGAAAAATTCAACCACCAATGTTAATGAAACGAAAGTCAAATTAAAATCATTGCAAATTCTATAAAGTACCTCACATTTGCAATGTTAATCCTTGGCCATGTTTGTTTGCTCAGCGCCGCCCGCGGCTGGCGCCAGATGCTAGCCTGGGAACAAGATGCGTACTGTATCGTATTCTCGCGATACAGTACGAGTATATATACGGTACGCGTATATATGCGCCGTCTTTTCCAACCCTGCCCATGGGCTCCCCAATCCGGAGAGCACAGGACCATACGGGAATGTTCCAGGGCCACCTTGGTCAGAACCTTCCCGAGTTCACTAAATCGTGGGTTCCCGTAGGCCATCCCGAAAGAGGGCCAGTAAATTTTATAGCAGCAACTTTTCCCCTTGCTGCAGTAGAGGTCCAGGACAAGTTGTTTGTCGCTGGCGAATAGCTCCACGTTCAGGTCTTCCCGGGAGTATCCCAACTCCCTCAGACCTTGGTCCAAGACATCCCCCAGGAGTTGATAGTCCTCAGTTTTGGAGGGGACCATCATGGTTGAGGGCTCCCTCTTGCATACCCTCAGGTAGCTCGACGTGTGCTCCGACTGCTCCAGAGGTAAAGATTCCCATCCGTTGCCATGGTCCACTTGGAGGACGTAGTGTGCTTGCAGGGTGAGGGATAGAATCTGGGAGTGCTCGATGAAGAAGTCGGTCCCCAGTACAAAGTCGAAGGCTTCGGTGTCCATCACGTAGAACCGATGGGCAATGCTTCTAGATCCCATAGGCTCATTGACCTCACAGTCACCACAACTGTGCACCACATGCCCCTCTCCCATGGTATACAGTGTGGCCTAGGATTAGTGTAGGATCAGTGCAGTTTCCTTTTGTTCGTTCGTTGTCGTCGTCGAGTTTCGTCGAGTTTCGTCGAGTTTCGACACGTTCGTCGTTTCGTTCGTTGAGCTTTGCTCCCTTCGGAGCTTACGAAACCTGTTTTTGCCAGACATCCTGAGCCCTACTGCCTGTTTTTGGCAGGTTGGGTGTTGGCCTTCATGGTGGCTTGGGGGCAGGTGTGTGGGCTTGTTTGGTGGTGTAATCTCGGTTCGTTTTTTGTTGAGTCAACGTCCGTCAACTCGTTTTGGCTCTTTTTGGCTCTCTTCGCTTCGAATTGTGCTCCCTTTGGAGCCTGCCTTGAGGTGGTTAGTTGGGTACCCCGCAACCCACCAAGGAACGGATTTTGCGGTTGTTAGCGCTTGTTGGTGTTTGTTTGTGCTCGCCGTGAGTGTTTGGGAGCACAGGAAGTAAGGCAGTGACAACTAACCACCTTTTATTTTGGGTGGGGGGGGGCTGGGAAACCCTCCTGACACCAACGTCTAACATAAGTTGCACTAGAGCAACTATGATCACAATGACCCTAAGAGAAAATAAGAGAAGCCTTCAGCCTACGGCTGAGGCTGGGGATTTGACTGAGATAGCCTTAGGCCAAGTGCTGAGGCTCCTGTTTGGCCTCCTCCCAGGGAGCAACAGGTTATTTATTGCTTTGATCACCCCCGACCGGTTTCCAGCCTAGGTAGGCAATCCTGGGCGGTGTAAAAAACTGTGTTAAAAAACTTCCCTACAAAAGAGGGAGGTGGGGAGAGGCAAGACCAACTAATAGCCTCCTGGGAAAAGCACCACTGATGGTGCAGCACTGTAGGTGGCAGTGCACCCAGTGAGAGTTGGGTTGGGTGCAGACGTGCACGAGGCATTTGGACTTAAACCCCAAGTCCAAACCTCATCTAAGTAATTTTGTGGGAAGTTGGGTCTAGTAGGTTAGTGTGCTGCGAAGGAACCCTCCCAGCTTGTGGGTGTAACAGGAACCCTCCCAGCTTGTGGGTAGTCAGCACCCTAGCCAAGCGAGATGTTTGGTAGGAACCCTCCAAGGCTTGTGGGTTATGGGAACCCTCCTATACTTGTGGGTAGAAACTAACTTAGTTCCTAAACGCTGGTGCCTAACTTTAATCATCTGATGGTATTGATTTTTGGGAACAGTGTGCTGACTGCCACTTTCCCTGCTGCAGTGCACCGAGTTCTGGGCACTGGCCTTGCTCGGTTGCCAAAGGAGAGAGAGAGAGAGTGAGAGAAAGGAGGAGAGAGAGAGAGAGAGAGAAAGAGTCATTGTTTGGGGCTGTGGGACAATCAGTTTGCCCTGCCCTTGTTTGTTTGTTTGTTTTGCTGTCAGTCAGTCACACTGTCAGCACATCACTGCACATCTTTGATCCACTGCACTGTCTGTCCAGTCAGCACAGACTTTCTGTTGTCCACACTTGTCTGTCCTTCCCTCCCTTCAGTGGCCATTTCTTAGATACAGGTTTGCCACTTGGCGTCGCCACTGCCATCTACGTTTACACTGACCATCTCAGGTCTTTTCCAGCTGCTTGTACAGTAATGGCCTTCGTCAGGGCCATCTGGGGCTGGCAGAGCCCTGCTGCCACTCACAGCCCCACACCCAGTGGAATCGAAAAATTTTAGATCCAGGGACTTGAGTTTCGTGCCCCTGGCCCAGGGTTACAGGTGCCTGGTAGCAGTTTTTTTGCCTTTTGGCAGGGCAGTTTCTCTGTTTTTGGCCCACAGAGCAGGTCAATCCTGCCAATCAAAACCCACTATGGGGTGCCAAAAGCTAAATCCACTGTTTTGTGGAGTTTGGAGCCCAGCCTTGTTTTTTGGCTCCAAAAACATAAACGGACACCCCAATCAGAGATTTGGGGGAAATCTGAGCTGGGTTGGTGGGGACATCAGAAAAATCCCCCCTCCACAGCCCATGATTAGCATCATCAGATCATGCATTTTTGAATCTCCCATTCTTTTTTCAGAAATCGGTTCTGATTTTCAGTCAACCCCCTGAGTTTCCGCTTAGTGGGGGGGTTGCTGAGTGTTGTGCCTTTGCGTGGGTAGTAGAGCCACTACTAGCTCTAGGCTTCTCTTCCCATGTTCTTGTGTTTTGGTGGGGAGAGAAGCCATGTGAAGCTCCTAGGCGGCCTTCACCCCTTGGTACCACTCGCGTTGGGGAAGTAGTTAAGTCTACACGGCCTAGGTTGCAGGAGTCCCCCTATCTCCCTCGTAGGTTGGGCCGGGGTATGCCGTAGTGGTGTAACCCCATTCTCTTCCCCCTTGGGGTTGCTCTTAACCCACATTTTCTATTTTTTTTGGCACTCGCTTGTCTTGTTGTGGTTTTTCGGCCACGGCCCCATGGTGTGCCCCCCTGGGTTGTGTCCTAGTGGGGGGGTGTAACCAGACAAGCGCGCGCGTTCGCATCGCGGATACATAAATGTAGTAATTGTTGCATACTTGTTACTATTTGTGCAATATCTTCACTTCATTACATTCATGAATAGATTCCACAATGATCCAATGATGCCCTGTGCCCGTGCCTGTTTCATTCAGCAGACCAACACCAGCCCATAACCAAAAGCTGTCTAAAAAGCATTCAAACGCAGACGCTAACCAAAGAAGCTGTCTGCAAGTCCTAAAAAATTAAAAAACTAATCAGCCATAGCCGTCGTCTGGTTCACCTTCGTCTTACTACGACCACCAGCGCAACCTCGGCGAGTCTTCCTTCGTCTCCAAGGCGCTCTCCAAAATACCATTAAGGCGGCGAACTCCCCAACTTCGTCAGTCTCCAATGCCACGCACGCATGTTCCTCCGAAACATCCAGAAAGTTGGCCAGCTCTCCATAAAGCACTGCTCGCTCACTCAACCTCCACCAATCACAGTGCGCAATAAGGTCGTCAACGCGCTCAGAGCGTACCCTCTGTATACATTTCTCCTGCAAAAGGCGTTCACGCGCAGCCATAACCGCAACACACAAGCTGAACACCGCGGCAACGCGTATTGCTCTACGCTCTTTGACCTTAGCGGCCCGCCACTCCTTCTTTGATGATTGAGTCACTGACGTAACCACGAGCTGTACCAAAGCGGCATCTTCACTTTTCACGCATTCTGGAACCCATAAGCCCAAGTGTCCACTCAGAACACGAATCAGCTCCTCTGTAGCACAACCTTGGCGCCGCAACCAAGGCACGACCCTTGACTTTAGCTCCGGTAACGAAGAAGCGATCCACAACAAATGCCGGCTCTGTACACACCTCCACTGCCCTTGAATGGACACACCGGCACTCGGAGATTCCTTGGCGCTCCACGTATGGTACTCCGGCTGAGGTCATTCCGTTCTTCTGTGGTCGTTGACAAAGCCCATGCGCAGCATAGAGACACAAAACCCATGCATCCCTCGCTACAACACTCCATGTTGTCGTCGCACCTACATGGCGCCGCTCCTGAACACCCACGGAGTCTTGCTGCGACTGCAGAATGCTCACGGTGGCGCCGCCACCAAAACTGATCACCAACTGTGCAGCGCAAAAGGAGTAGGCTGCTATGCAGCACACAAGGCGCAGCGTGTAGCACCGTTAAGGCGCTGTGAACGGTTCGGCTACGCCGAGATGCACGTCAGTGGCATCACTGTCCTTGGGCAGGTTGTTGCAACGCATGTTTGTAGATTGTAACTTTTTTGCAAACTTGATCCCGGCTGAGGTCTCTTGCTTCACCCTTGTTCCCATGGACACTGAGGCACAGGCACTGATCCAAATGATTGATGACATTCTAGATCACTGGACGTGATCTACAAACATGCCTGTGCAAAACACAGCAAACAGTCCTAAACATGCGGAAAAATTAACAAAACACTCAGAATACTATAAAACCTAGAAAAATTATACAATCTGTAGATTTTACCTGAGTTTTCTTCATAGCAAAAATTTAATCCTACGCACAATAATCGCGATGCGCGGCAGCCATGTGGCATTTTCCGTCCGCGAATTCCGCGGGCCATTCAGCAGCCCATATTATAATAAAAATGCATAATCTACAATAAAATTGGAAACAAAATAGATAAGAGTATCTTCTACATTTGTGGACCCATTACAGTAGGCCACGCGTGTTGCGCACGGTATAACCCTTGTTTAGGTTACTCAGGGGCTCCACCCTATGTTCTTTATGAGAACAGGTGGAGTTCCTTAAGCTTGCTTGCTTGTAACTGGGTAAGAGGACAGCGTATTATAGGGCAGCCTAAGAAGCGTATAATACGTGGAGGCTGTCTTGGTTCCTCAGCCGCTTACACAGTTCATTTGCCTTTGCTTTACAGTTGGGCAGGAAAGGGTGATTGGTGCAGCCGCAGTTGCCTTCGGGGACTTTGAATTTTTCTGCCCAAGCTAAAACGGGCGCTGATCACACAATCAACAAACTGCACCTCAGCCAGTAGTGGCGAGGGCAGTCGGACACCTTCGACATACGGGCTGTGCACGCAAACAGAGCACTCCTCCCCCCCAAGCCCTGACAGGGAAACGCGCAGTGGCGTCCCTGTTAGGCCACAGCCGCTTAGTAGCGCTGTGTTCTCTTGTCCTTTCACAGGTGGGCCACTAGGGCCTGTGACACGTTCTTCAACGACACCAAGTAGCGTGTGTGTGTAGGAGTGGCAAGCCAGGGTGAGGGCTTGAGCCCAGTCCTCGCTCATCCTTGGATGGCTGGTGCCACTGTAGTGACTGTAGGACCTGTAGTGTGTGTGTCACAGTCCCGCCTGTTTCCTGAAGTTTTATCAGGGTTTTGGTGGGCAGTGGTAGTGGTAGTCTAGGTTTTGGCCGCGTTGCAAACAGGCGCTTTCATGCCTCATAGCTTTTGGCCAACCCTCCCCTGTAGTAGGCAGGCAGGTAGGAAAACCAATACCTTGGCGTTGACACTGGGTATTCCTCCAAGGAAGCCTGGTGCCAGCACAGAAATTGGGCACCTGGGGGCGGAGAGACCCGGGGCGTACCCCGTGGCACCGTGTAAAGACATCCGCCGGGTTCAGCAAGGATGCAGACTTGGGTATAATTAGGACACCATTTCTGCAGCTTGCTCATAGGTCGTCAGGATCCGCACACTCACATACACATAGGCAGGTATAGGAAGGGTTCAGTCCCTAGGTTTCTTCTGAGAGGCAAGCGTTTCAGCGAGCCTCAGCAACTCTCCTAGGTTGTTCTGGGACAAGTAGTCTACCAGAACAGAATTCAGGCATCCCTCAGGAAGCACAAAGGCAGAAAAGGGTTCCCAGGTAGCTTCTTCAACTCCAAATCCTTCCTAGAGGGTCAGGAAACGCCACCCTTGGCAACAGCGGTGTCGGATAACCGACTTCACCAGGTAAAAGCCTTCCTTAGCCATCTCCTCGGCATTCATGTCGGGGAGTTCTCGTTCAACTTCCATTGGGCTGGCAGCGCCCTGTAGGTCTAGAGCGGCGATTTCTTCGTCGTTTAGTTCCCATTCTTTTCCACAGAGGTCCTCTGGGTCGTAGTAGCGCTTGGGCTGTTGAGCAGCGCACACCAGGGTTCCCCCTAGTCGGGGAGAACACAGCACAGTGATGCGGTGACCATCGACAGACAGGATTTTGTAGGGTCCAAAGTAGGGGTCATCGCTGGTGGAGCGTGGCCAGGCGGGTAGCCGACTGTGGTGTACCAGCACCCAGTCTCCCTCTTGGTAGGAGGCGGGCACCCGGTGCTTGTTCTTCTTGTTCCACTGGTGCTCCCTCACTCTCTGGAGCATAGCCTTGGCCTTGTCCACCTTGTCTTGTTGCTCCTTCACCCACTTACCCACAGTGGAGTAGGAATCCTCAGGATAGGGAGCGTGTAGGAACCACGCCGGGCGTCCCATGAACAGCTCATGGGGCGTGTAGCCAGTTGCCGAACTCTCTTGGGAGTTCATCATCAAGGATATGACGGGGAGTAGTCTCACCCAGTCTGTGGTGCGCTCAGTCTTGCACCATAGCCTTACGTTCTCTTTGAGAACTCGAATCTGTCGCTCACATAGGGGGTTACTCGTATGAGTATAGGGAATCCCCGTTGACACCTGGACATTGAGGGACCTCAGGACTCTCTTGTGCCAGCCAGTGTCGGAGCGTACTCGGACGTCTTCGTCTGAGTTAATCTCTTTGGGTGCCCCATAGACACAGAACCACTCCTCCAGGAGTATCTTGATGGTCTCCTCGCCGGTTATGTGTTTAGTGCATGGGAATACCCTGGTAAACCTGGTCAGCCCACAGGTTACCACTAGGGCAGTGTCATAGCCCCTGAACTTAGGCATCTCCGTGTAGTCCACGTAGACAACACTGTTGGCGCAGTGGGGGATAGGGAGAGTCGAATAGAGACCCCTGTCCCTGATATCCCCAGGTTTACAGGACCGACATGGGCACTTGTCCACGATAGGCTGGAGGGCTTTCTGCAGCTGGTCGTCGGTCCACGTAGAGTGGAACCACTGCTTGAACAGCCTCAGGGTACGGTTAGCCCCCACATGACCACTGGACTCATGGGTCCACTTGAGGAGTGCCGGGATACGGTCGCTAGGCACGACTGTCCGGTCCTCATGCCAGAGGTAGGTCTTGTCCCGCTTCCACTGTTCCTGGTTGACCAGGACGGGTTCCAGACGCTTCTCCAGGCGTTTGTAGATGTCCCCAAACTGTTTCAGGTACTCCACTTGTCGGAGTCCATCTAGAGGTCTGATCATGGTCATGTTCAGGTCCAGGTGTACATCCGTACGGCTGAACGCCTCCCTGGCTAGCTCCTCAAACCTGGCACCAATCATGTCGTCAAAGCTGTTGCAGCTGATGTAGTCCGCACACTCGTTCTGGACGCCCTGGATATGATGTACTGAGAGCCGTAGCTGGCTCAGGTAGGTCCACCAGCGTCTGAGCTTAGCCTTCTCAGGTGGGGGTCCCTTCTGGAAGGTGCGGACCGGTTCTTAGTCACACAGCCAAACCACTGGGTTACTCCCCAACAGTCGGGACTGAGAGGATAGCACTAGCATACCCGCGAGCAGTTCCTGCTCATAGGTAGAGTAGTTACCCCGGGGCTGGTTCCATTTCCAGTTCCAATGACCCAGGGGAACCAAGACCCATTTGTCGTCAGGGTAGCTGTGCTGGAGGGTACCGTCTTGGTTTAGTCCATCAGTACCCCATTGGGAAATGGCCGAGTCGATCTCCTCCTTCTCTAGTGCTTGCCAGTGGAACAACGTTCCACCCCCGCCCACATCGCTGGCGTTAGTCACCAAGATAATTTCTCCTTGTGCTCTAGGCACGCCCAGGCACTTAGCGTGGGCCACTTTGTCCTTGAGCTCGTCAAACGCTTATTGTTCTTGAGGGCCCCAGCGCCAGGTAGTAGTCTTCTTAATGAGGTCCGTCAGGATCGCGCTCCTGTAGGTGAAATTCTTGATGTGTCGGAGGTAGAAGTTGCAAGCCCCAATGAAACTGCGTACATCATGGAGTCCTTTCCTGGGGTCTTCATGTCGTACCTTAGCATCCATCAGGGGTTTGGTCTTAGAGGCCGCCGGGGTCCACCACCCATAGCCAATGTCGAACCCCAGGTACTACATAGTCTCCTGCATGAACTCACACTTCTCCAGCTTGAGTCTGGTGTGGTTCTCCTGGCAGACTGCAAAGAACTCGCCCAAGAGGATTAGGTGGTCCTCTTGGGTGTTCGTTCGTAGGCATACATCGTCGATGTCTGCTTCCATCTGGGCGCCCCGGGATATGAGTTCTTGCACCACAGGTCTTCGACGTAGGATGGATGGGATCTTGTTCATCAGCTCTTGAAAAAGAGCGGGTGCGTTAGCCATGCCAAAGGGAATGACCTTCCACTTGAACATCCTCTCCTGAGGGGTGATGAAGGCTAGGAGCTCCTGGGCATTGGGCGTCAGGTCCACTTGCCAGAATCCACTCCGCTTGTCCATCTTCGTCTTGTAGCGGCAGGAGGCTATCTTCTCGAGGGTTGACTCCATGTTAGGAATGGACCCTGAGTGATTCAACGTCTTCTTGTTCAGCTCTCCATAGTCCACTACCAGCCGTTTGGCTGTAGACCCGGGCTTAGTTACCAGGAAACAGAGGCTGCAGTGTTGGGGGTAGTCCCCATCCTTGTACTCCAGGACCAGGCCAGCGTCGATACATTCTTGCATCTGTCGCTCTATCTCAGCAGCCTGCTCTTTAGGAGCCGGGTAGGGTCTCCTACGTATCTTGTGACCCACGAACTCGGGCTTCAGCTTGAGGTCCATCTGTACCAGCTTGTCACAGGAGGCTGGAGGGGGTAGTTCTCCAAATACCTCCAGGTAGGTCCTGATCAGGTTCTGTACTCTAGGGTCCAAGAGTTTGATCTTGTCCTCCATGTCCTCGTCAGAGTGTAGATTGCTTGCCCCTTGGTGTATAGAAGCGGGGAGGTGATCCTCAACCGGCTCAGCGTCCTTGGTCGTATCCTTCAGTCCTTGATAGGCGTAGAGAAGGTCCCGTTCCACAGTCTCAGGTGGTCGGTGACAACATAGGCACACTCAAGGGGGTTCGCATACGCATTCCTCTGAGAGTTCATCCTCCTCTGGGGTCCTCACATGGGCAGCCCATACGCTCTTCATGAGCTTCAGACCCACCTCTCGTTGCCAGGTGGTAATTTTCTGTTCGAGGTCCTCCTTCCGTTGGGAGATATCTCCCATAGAGCCTTGCTTCAACGGCCAGGAGCGGCGGGTAGGCCTAGTGTAGCACAGCTTTTTCGCCACCAATCTCCTCTCCGAGTCCACGTACTCTCTCAGCCTGGATCGGGGATCCGAATCCTCGTCCAGGGTTTCAGTGGGGCAGCGTACTCGGCGTTCTCCACTTCCTCCACGCAGGTCTGCACGAAGAAGGCGTCATGCTCAGTCTCGTCATCGGATTGTATAGAGCTGGGTAGCTCGGATAGCCCACACCCTGAGACTACATCAGGATTAGATACACGACAAGGGGAGTTGGGGGCAACATTGTCAGACACGATGTACTCATCTCCCCCAGGAGTAGTCTCTACGGCGTCTTGAGGTTGTAGTTGATATTTCAGGACATCCAGGGTGAAGCCGCTGCTCTCACGTTCAATTTCCTGGACCATAGCAGGGTCCAGATCTTCCCAGGGCACTGGAGCTAGACTCCCGTCCACCACGCTTAGCATGCTCCCCCATCCAGGTTTCCCGATGGGCATCTTGCGGCCCAGAGGCACGTAGATGGCGTCATCCGGCAGCTGGATGGAGGTGAGCGTCAGCCTGTCCAATAGAGTACGGCAGTACTCATTTGCCCCATGGGCAGGTTTGGTACAATACAGTACGTGTAATGTATTGTATCGTTCCGATACAGTACTGTAATGTAATGTATTGTATCTCAAATGTTTCTGACAAAGTAGTGTTTTAGTTTACAACCTGCAATGGTTTGAGAAAACAGTTTTTTGCCTTTGCTTACGTTGTCTGGATACCTTTTGTTCTATATTTGTTTATGATGTTCAAGACAGGGTTGCTTGTTAATTTTTTTTGGAAAATTAACGAACGAACGAACGAACGATGAAAATAAACGAACATTGTTTGTTAATTTGTTTCCTTGTTCATATTTTTTTCGGTTTGCTTCTAATGGTTTACTTGCTTCTATTGTGCCCCTTCCTAGTGCTTTTTTTAAAAAAAAGTAGAGTCACAATGTTGTTTTTTGACAAAACAATGTTTCGGATTTTTTTAAAAAACCATTGTGTTTCCTTTGAAAAAAGAATAATTCAGATATTTTTGAAAACCATTGCGTTCGAGATCAAGGCCCCAAGAATTCCAGCCTCACAAAGGCACCTGTCCCCAGGCTGACCAGCAAATGGCCAAAAATAGCAAATGGCAAAAAGTGAGCAACCAGCAAAAAATAAAGCAAGCGCATGTATCTGTACAGCTGCTGCAGCACAAATAACAGGTCCCTGGCGTCACTTGAAGCGTCTGTGCAGAAGTGAAATTTTGAGATTCAAATGACATCACTGAGATGCAGCAGCAAACTGACTGAGTCCACCATAAAGGGTCATATAAAGGACAACGAAGGCTCACTCAAAACTGTCGAGACAACAGAAGCGAGCGCGACGAACACTCAAACGACACTCACAGCACGTGCCGACACTCAAATAATAGTCACAGCACGCGCCGACACTCAAATGACACTGACAGCACACGCCGACACTCAAATGACACTCACAGCACGCGCCGACACTCAAATGACACTCACAGCACACACCGACACTCAAATGACACTCACAGCACGCGCCGACACTCAAATGACACTCACATCACGCGCGAACACTCAAATGACACTCACAGCACGTGCGAACACTCAAGTGACACTGACAGCACCTTCTTCCTCTTGTGCTCCTTCTTCGTCTTCTTTGTCTTCACTCCTCAGTCTTCTTCGCTGCTGCAGCTTCTCGATCTTCCTCTGTCTTCTTCTTAACGTCTCTTTGACCTCCTTCGCCTCTTCCGATTCTTTCTTCTGTTCTTTCTCTCTTCATATTCTTCCCTCCTGTTCTTCTCCTCTTTCTTCTTCACTTGCTTCTTGTGTCGCCCTGCAAACGCAGAACAGGCAGAAAAATTCAACCACCAATGTTAATGAAACGAAAGTCAAATTAAAATCATTGCAAATTCTATAAAGTACCTCACATTTGCAATGTTAATCCTTGGCCATGTTTGTTTGCTCAGCGCCGCCCGCGGCTGGCGCCAGATGCTAGCCTGGGAACAAGATGCGTACTGTATCGTATTCTCGCGATACAGTACGAGTATATATACGTTACGCGTATATATGCGCCGTCTTTTCCAACCCTGCCCATGGGCTCCCCAATCCGGAGAGCACAGGACCATACGGGAATGTTCCAGGGCCACCTTGGTCAGGACCTTCCCGAGTTCACTAAATCGTGGGTTCCCGTAGGCCATCCCGAAAGAGGGCCAGTAAAATTTATAGCAGCAACTTTTCCCCTTGCTGCAGTAGAGGTCCAGGACAAGTTGTTTGTCGCTGGCGAATAGCTCCACGTTCAGGTCTTCCCGGGAGTATCCCAACTCCCTCAGACCTTGGTCCAAGACATCCCCCGGGAGTTGATAGTCCTCAGTTTTGGAGGGGACCATCATGGTTGAGGGCTCCCTCTTGCATACCCTCAGGTAGCTCGACGTGTGCTCCGACTGCTCCAGAGGTAAAGATTCCCATCCGTTGCCATGGTCCACTTGGAGGACGTAGTGTGCTTGCAGGGTGAGGGATAGAATCTGGGAGTGCTCGATGAAGAAGTCGGTCCCCAGTACAAAGTCGAAGGCTTCGGTGTCCATCACGTAGAACCGATGGGCAATGCTTCTAGATCCCATAGGCTCATTGACCTCACAGTCACCACAACTGTGCACCACATGCCCCTCTCCCATGCGGATGGCTGCGGTAGGCATGATGTTCTTCAGGTCCCCACGAAGCAAAATTTTCTTGGCCACAATCGATATAGTGGCCCCAGTATCCAGTACCCCTAGGTATTCACGTCCCCCAAGACGGATACGTACCCAGAGCACCAGATCCGTAGGGAGCGTCCCTGTCAGAACTCCGCGGGGCACGTCACTTCAAACCCCTTCTTCTGAAGCTTCCGTGCCATGCGCATGAAGCGGGAGCGTTTACGGGCGTTAGACTGGTCCTCATCTTCGTTGGCCCGCTTACTCCCTTGTTCTTGTTGGGCCTGCGTCTGGGAACGGGTCGTAGGTCCCGTGTTTGGTTGCCCACCAGAGGGCTCAGAGTTCCCCCCTGGCGTAGTATTGGGGTTCCCTCCGGACGGGTTCGCCTTCTTATCCTTGTCAGGCTTGCGGTCAGAGCCTCCTCGTCCACCTTTACCTTTGCCACCTTGGCCTTTGCCATTGCCCTTGGACTTCCCTTGGCCACTGTCCTTGTTGGCGTTGCCCTTGCCACTGCCCTTGCCACTGGCTTTCTCGGTCTTAAGCTTCGCCGATAGGCATTGCTTGTGGTAGCACTCGTCCTCGGAGTGCTTCCTCTTCCCACAGAACGCACAGGTGATTGTACACCTGTAGTGGTCCGGCAGCTTCGCCTTGCCACCGGTGTTGCTCTCCTGCTTCTTCCCCTGGACCACGAAGCAGTCCCGCTGGTCACAGTCAGGGGCGTGAAGCAGGGAGCCCTGCTCATCTCTGGCATCACACCAGAAGAGGTCCTGGACATTGCTCATGATGCGAGGATTTTTGGGGGTAATCCCCTGTCCAGGTCGGTGTCCTTGATACCCTCGGCCTTGGCTCCGAGAGCCGCCTCCTCCAGGACGGTAGGCGTTCATGTGCTGTCGCTTTCTTTTTCCAGCGCCAGCTCCCGAAGTAGCACAGACAGGTCCTCGTAGTTGAGGGCTCTCGCCTTGCGCTCTGCCGTTGCCCGGCATTCATCCCACAGTTCTCGTGGGAGCTTGGCCACCAACCAGAATAGCAGCTCGTCGCTGCCATAGGAACCGGGCGTCAGTCGCCCTACCCAGTGGTCCAAGTCGGCCAGCAGCTCGCAAATCCTGGCAGGCTTGGGGTTGTTGGGCAGCACAGCCAGGTTCTGGATCTGGGCCCTGATGGAGAGGTCGGTCTCGTAGGTCGGGGACTGCCGCTCCAAGGCAACCAACACGTTGGCGAAGGTGGCGGACTTCGTCACGATCTGCTTGACCAGATACTTGGTCTTGCAGCACTGCAGGAGCAGATTGCACTTTACTCGCCCACTAGCACGGGTTTGGCCGGTCATTCTCAGGAACCGGCCAAAGTTCTCAGCGAACTCGCTGAGGTCCTTCCCTGTGAACTCCGGCAAGTTCGCCACGATCTTGGAGGTGGCTATTGCCTTAGCCTCCTGGGACCTGCGTCCCTCATGATGCTCGGTCTTCCTCTTCTTCTTCTTCTTCTTGCCGCCCGGGTTCTCGGGGTCCTCAGGGTCATCGTCCTCCGAGGGTGAAGCAGACGTCATGGATGGCGGCTCATCATCGGAAGGATCCCCACCCAGGTCACTAGAGCCGTAGGGCTCAACATCGACCATAGCCCTTAGGGCTGTCAACCCCAAACGGTCCAGCTCGGCCCTTGTGGAGTTCTCCACGTGGCTGTAGGGGGGCTGGGTCGTTCTTGGTATGAAAGGGCTTCTTGGTATCACAGCAGGGGTAGGCATAGGTCGGCTCCTCAAGCTTTCTAGAGTGTTTGTCAGCCCCGCCACCAAATGATTGGCTTGTACTCGATGAGGTGAAATTCCCACGGTGGTAGGTGACGCTTGGGGAGGAATCAGGGGTGCCAGTTTAGCCCGGATTTCCTGCGTTAGATCGCCAACTATTTCAGAAGTGGCTCCTCGAAGAGCCTCTCGTATCTCCGACCGCGTCAGGGATCTGTTGGAGGATCTTCCAGATCCTCTACTCCTTCCACCACAAGACTCAGGGCCACGTAGGCAACTCGGAGAAGTGAAACCAGGAGCTGGCATAGTATAGCCAGGCTCGGGGGCCGCATAGCCAGGTATCCCAGTCATGTACAAGGCCGCCGCGGGTCTGTGATAGCCATTCTCATAGCGGCGTGGCATAGGCTCAGGAACACCGGTGTAGGTGGGGCTGGATGCCACTGGTTCGCTGACTGCTGTTGCCATAGGTGGCACAGTCGCGGCTGGAGTCGCACCATAGGTGGGGTAGGGCATACCAGTACAGCCTAGACCCTCAGCCGTAGGTGGAGTGGTTGTGGGTGAGGATGTAGCTGGATGTGTGGCTGGGAGTGTAGTGGTTGTCGGAGAGGGTACTGCGGGGTAATCTGAGGCGCCCGGCGCGCTCTCAACAGCTTTGTCCTCGAAGGGCACCTCGTCAGATGGTCCGTGTCCATCTCCAGGGTCTACCTCTTCGGCTCCCATGTCCACTGCTTGCTTCTCCTACTCCTTCTCTTTGCCTTCAGGTCCCCCAACGGAGAGTACACTGAAGGCAGCTCTCAAGCCCTCCAGGGAATCATCCCCCGGCCCACTTAAGGGCACTGAAGGTACAGGCTCCTCAGGCTCAGGTTCACCAGCAGGTTTGGGCGCTGGCGCTGGCTTGGCTGGTGCCACTGAGGGCGCTGTCGTCTCGGCGGTGTCCTTGGTGTCCATATTATATTTCTTTGCCCTTCAGTGGAGTCAGTCTCGACGTACTGGTTGTACTGCACGGGGTTGCAGGTACGCCAAGACTGAAAACCTCTGCTACCAGAAGGTTAGAACAGGCTTTCACTGTTGATTGCTTTGAGGATATTGTTTTGTTGATTCCCCTGCTTGCTCCTGCTGCTTCTTGATCTAGTTCAGGTTTTCCAAACAAATAAGTTTTGATGAAATCAACCACAAATAAGTACCCACAGTGCAAGGCAAAGGACCACAGGATCAAATCCACAACATTAAGGGCTGCAGTCAAAGGAGACTATGTAGCAACACAGGAAACTCACAATAACTACAGATTTATGAAAAGATAGTTAGAAAATATCCTACAATCAAGGAAAGACTGCCCACATGGGCATCCTGTCTTTTATAGTGCCATGTAGAGATGTGCACCCTTTGTTTTGGGTCCCATAGATGCTGAGGTGGCATGGCTTGTGGCGCTGAGGTCACTGCCATGTCACATGGGATCTTCCTACTTAGCTAGGCTGACTGGGAATTGAACCCAGGACCTCTCAAAAAGAGGTGCCCCAGCCCCCTAGGGTGCAGACCACTAGGATAGCTAAGCATTCATGAGAAAACATAGAAAAATGTATAGGCTCTGGATCAAGGTCAGCGCCTCAGTCAGTCCAGGAAATGGTGTATAAGTCCAATCAGTTGGGGGGTCAGGGGTCCACACAACATCCATAGTTCAATGTTTGGTTTTATAGGTCAAAATGTCTTATCACCCCTTTTTGGTTAGGCCCATACTAAGATAAAAATGTGTTATGCCTTTAGGCCTCTTTATAACAACTAAAGCTAACCTTTTGGCAGGGAAATACACTTTTTCCTACTCCAATTGTGTCCTTCATCTCTTGTATCCCCCTCCTAGGCCATGTCACGCGTAAAATTTGGACCTGAAGGCAGAGGCGACACACATGAACTAGTGTACAACCGGTGTTATCTTGAACTACTTTTTTGGAGCCATGGACCATCTACCTTTTTTTGGCTTTACCTACAATCTGATTGGGGTGAAGCAAGGGTACTAATACCCACATTAACGAAAGAACACGAATGGGCTCAATTAAACTATTGCACGATAGCAATTCGGAGTATGAGTTTAGTGTGTCCTCTAGTGCCTTTGCCTGCTCTAAAGGGTGGGATGAAAAAGGCTATCAACTGCTTGGTGGCTTTTGGGGAAGCCCCTGGTCTGCACTATATGATCAAAACTCCTAAACTTGAAACTCTGAAAACCATGCATACAAAGCTAGAAGGGATACATTTTCCTCCAATGGTTGTTTCCCTGCTAAGGGTTGAAATTTGCTGCTTTTTTGCATTCAAAAAAGTGAAACATCAAAAGTAGCAGGCATACACACACACACACACACACACGGTGCATCAAAATCATGAAATGCACTGTGTATGTCCCCAAACAAGTCCACATACTGAAGAAGCACCACTCTTGGCACCACTATGACACTGAAGCTTGATCACACTAGTGTACAAGCATGAAGTGACATTCATACCTTCATATATATAAAAGCAGAATGTTGTCATCCAAAACCAGACACAACAGAAGAGCTATGGCAGAAAGAAAACCTAGTAGGGTTCCTTAAGGGCGGGCCCCCCTCTGCCACAAAGTAAGTAGACGTGCTATGTGTGCAAAGCTGCCAACGCGCCGCCAAAGCTCTCTTATAGCGCACGAATTGCGCGCTGTCCTTCACCAACGACCCTTCGATCAACAGTGGTTAGGTTCACTATATCAATGTTTGCGTACAAAGGCGTTTACACGCCTTGGGTTGCGCCGTGGTATTCCTCGGAGCACTGCGCTTGTCACATGGCACTATGCTTCTAGGAGCCAGCTCAGCCGCACGCCATGCCGCCAAGTAGACTTTCGCCGAAAGACTAGCAGCTGCAAAGCCTGCCAGGGTTGATAAGCACCAAGCACCACTGCCAAAGATTTCACCATAGGTCTCAACGTCACAACACATTCACGCTTTCTTGCCAGCAGATGCTCGCGACGGAGTCATGCTACAAACATCAGGGTAATCTGCTACTCTCACTTCGCCCAACCTTGAGTTCATCAAATTTGACATACAAGCACCTTGGTCTACATTGCGGCCAACACAGCCATGATCGAAAGACGCACCAATCTCTCGCAAACGCTCTTGCACAGCAAAGCGCAAACAGCCTATGTGCGCAATGTCATGATCAAGCCTAGCTGGTTCATCTTCAGCTTCCACGCCTTGAGACAATCATGGAAAGTGTTCTTCAACATTGTGCTCAGCCGCCATGCGTAGCTTTGGCGCCTTGAGGCTCTGTCCAGCATGCTCATTGTTGCGAGGCCAATCGACCACATTTCGGAAGTATTCACCTCGTACATGGCTTAATACACTACTATGCTCAAAGGCATTCAAGTCGTAGCACAAGCGATCGACACCGCTCACACTCTTCGATTGTTTCATGACAACAAAATGGCGTCGTTACTGACATGATCAGCACATTGTAACAGCAAACAGTCGCAGAAAAGTAATAAAGCCGATGCTACCGTGCAACACTAATAGACTTTACTGCCATGACATCCCAAGCGGACCATTAAAACATTGTACGGATGTTAAACAAACCCTAAAAGTGTATAGCAATACAATGCAAACAATGAAGCACATAACTTCAACGATAAACATTTCCTTTGAACTACAGAATGCGTAATATCAATTGCACGCGCGCACTGTAATGCTGCGCGATATACATTTGCACTTGCATGTGCCCGTGACCTCTTGCAATGTCCCAATACCTTGGCTGAGAACAATATCACTTTTTCTTTTTGTGCGAGAATGGTGGCCACCATGGTCGCATGAAAATAACGGTGGTGGATATGATGTTACATTCAACTAAAAAATCAGTATGGTGCGATATTTTTATACTTTATGGCCTAGAATTGGCGATCAACCAATGAACCGACTAAAGTTCAAAACCGGTTAAAATATTTTACAATCTTGTCTACAACATCCCTAGCCTACGCTTAAGATGGCACACACCACCAATACCACCACTAGCACAGCCGCACCTTGAGACTGGCACTCTTGTCGACTAAACACCACTCCCGTGCCCAACATTGCACACACTATTCCCACTGCCATCACCAAAACCACACCCCGGGGGCGACACTCCTTGTTCGCTACGCAGCCATCCGGTGCTCTACATAGCACGCTCCACCACCACTACCACCAGTATCACCACTACACCCACCGTTGCGGAGGGGGCGGGGCTTCCCGTCCAAGACGTTCCGCCATGTGCTCCACACGGCACACCCCACCCCCACCCTAACCACCACAACCACACCAGGAAGAGGACACTTGCCCTGGTTACTCCTCACCCCATGCTCTACATGCCACACCCTATTGCCACCACCACCACCACCACCACCACCACCACCACAATCCCACCTCGGGGCTAGCACGCTTGTCGGCAACACCGTCACCTATAAGATGCACCCACGCCTTGCTTGGCACCCCAAGCGCCCAACCACCACAACCATATCTTGGAGGCAATACTCCCGTTGACCACTCTCTGCACCGTGTTATATAGAATAAACCCCACCACCGCCACCACCGCACAATAGGACCAGTGGTGCTCATAGTCCGGGTACTGAGGTTGCTCACACCATGATGGTGATCTGTGCAAACATGCACTACAGTTCGGAGTAAGGTACAGCCTAAGGTTTGCGCTCCATGGAGATTGGGGGAGAAGTGTGCGCCACCCAAGCAATTAAAAACCCCGGTATTGTATGAATGCAGCCTACCTGTATGGCACGGAGAAAAACTACGGCAAGAAGTCTGGTGAGCCCCTAAGGTTGTGGCTAAAAGAAAGGCCGTGTGCACACACGGACGCACATGCTCCTAGTGTGAAACAACATTCACAGTGGTGGCAGTCAGCCCAACAAATGTTGCCCAAGGCAGCTTTGTTGGCCGCCATCAGTCAAGTCTAGTCTGCTACGTAGATATATGCGGCCTCCCCTTTTCATGTGCAGAGCCTCTCTTTATTCTTTCGCAGGGTCGACGCTTGAAGGATGCCATAAAGTGCCTCTTCATGACCGAGGGCCCCTACCTACCTACTTGAAATGAAGTATGCCAACATGGTTTGAGCATTTTTGTTGCCCTAGATGCATTTGAGAAACTTTCTGTGAATTTTTGCATTGCCGCAGGAATGCTATGCAATTCAACGAATTGGCCCCGGTGTGTTTATGGGTTATGCCACTGGTGCATATGCAATCAAAAATGGGTACAAATCAAGTGTCTAGAGAGTTGCGCGCCCAAATCTATCCCACAACATATCCATAATTGGACACATTAATCCAAAATTAGGAAGAATTTAGTGTTGCAAAGACACTACATTTGGATGTACATTGTGTATGGTTAGTTTTTGCAGTGTACATAACGCAATGTACATAACACATACAATTGTGCGGCGTATATTCCGACACCTGCTTTACAAACCCTCACAAAACCATACAAATTTCAATTGCAATGCTAGAGCCGATGGATTGTTTTGTCATTGTCTACTTTGTAGCAAAATTAGGGCGGGCAGGGTGAGGCAAAAGCTAGTGCTTTAATGTGAGAATAAGTGTGGCAATGGACCAAATATAGTTGGTGTTCATGGTCCATGCATCGTCACCCCATCAGCACATGAGATCATTGTTCCCACATCTCTTGTGTGTTGATCAAAGATCTTCACTTCACTTCACTTCTTCCCACTGAAATACCAAGGCAAAAAAAAAGCGAAAAAAGTCTTCACCATTAGGCAATGAATCATTATTCTTGAATGTAAGTCTGTGTGTGTCATATTTTGTCATTCCCGTAAACCATGTAAAATCACCCAGTTAGAGTAGAGTGAAGAGATAAACTTTTTGGTTCAACTCCCCGAATATGGAACACTGTGCCATTGCAAAAAGTAAAAGTGTAAGGTGTGCGCCCCCTGTGCGCGGCCCCGGTACAAACAGTGTCCATGTTACCAAAGAAAATACTTGTGACTATGAAAACCTTTTGGATAGCCACCGCAATCAATGCATATTTGACTGTATATATGTGCAATTTACCGTATCACCTATCCTAGCGTGTCTGTAGCTGCTTGTTTGCATACCTTTCGGTGTGTATTTGAATCATTCTCTCACCTCCTCTTGTAATTATTTCTTTTGAGCAGCTGTAAAGCCAGAAGCTGTTTGTGTGTGTGTCCGTATATGCGCATGTGTATGTGTGTATGTGTAGATAACTAAAATCACGCTACATGCACAAAGTACAATTTGGGACAATGCATTGACCTCGGGCAACCTTGAATTACAAACATGACCTTCCATGCACACAAGGGCACAATTCAGGAAAAATAAAGCAACCCTGGAGAGTGTGTGCTGCCATTTCACAAATGTACACTGGAACAAGTTGGTTATCACTCAATAAGCAGTTCTACACTTCCTTTTGGAGCCCTTACTCTTCTTTGGTGCTCAAAACTTTTGGCTTGAAGCTCATCCTTTTCTCGCATCTATAAATGCAAAGACCCCTTTCTCCACAGCTCTCCAAGTTACTCATGACACCCTGAGCCCAACGAGAAACCCCTGCCACTGTGTGCGGCAGTTTTTTCATATATGCCAGCAAAGCTGTTGATGCAAGGACGAAGAGTGGTTAAATGGGTTAAATAGGGTACCTAAGTGAAAGGAGAAAGCACGCTGGGGCTGGTGGTGGTGGGGGCGGGGCAAGGGAGGGGCTGGGCTATGTGTGGGGGTAAGGCAAAAATCTCCAAACAGTATGTTTCCTGACAGGGATCCACCATGTGAACTGTATGCCATACCACAGTTGAATTAACCGACCTAGGTTCCTAGCCACGCCTTCACTGGGGGGAACATGCCCCAGATTGGCTGTGGACTGTCCATGAAATGATTGCCCGTGTCCCATAGCAACCCCCCCAGACACAATTAACTGCTCGGACAGAGCTGAATGGCTGGGGCGCGCCAAGGGGGAGTGGCCAGAAAGATGCAATGGTGTGGGCTGACACGCCCACTCGAATCAGAAAGCATTTTTGGCAGGGAAATCGGATCAAAGAGCGGTACACGCAGTACACAGGCCTTTTTGGGGGGGATCTGACCCGTCCACCGATCCTCAGCCCCAGACAGAAACAATCGGGCAGCCCTCAACCAATAAATCCGCCACAACTGCTCAGCGCTCAGTGGAGTACTTACGGCGGTTTCATGTGCGTAACGATAGAGACAAACGCGCAGGTGGTCCGGCTAGTCTAATCAACAGTTCATTGGTGACCTTTCCTGGGAAAATATTTTTTTAGATGCGCTAAAAAATAATAGAACCTCTAAAAAAAATTTCCGGGGTCCCCACAACAAAGCGTGGATTGTGAGTCCCTAACCCCAACTCAAGGGGCCACGCAACAAAGCGTGGATTGCGAGTCCCTAACCCCAACTCAAGGGGCGCAACAATACTGACCAATATGGGGTTGTGAAACAAACAAACAAGTGGAACACACCACATTTCACATTGTGTACTGCAATTCCACTCCTGGTTGCCACACGGCCACCAAACGCTGGTGGTCACGCGGCTCCACGCTTCGCCCACACTCATTGCTGAGTGGGGCACCGCTAGCGTAGCAATGCTAGCGGCTCTGCCTGGAGAGTAGATGGGTCGGACACAATGCTCAATGTGGGTGGCGGCGGGCTGACGATTGCATTTAACATTTCTGCGCAACAAACGACATTTGTATAGCGCCTCGTTTTACTAATCTGGCGCTCCAGAGGGGGTTTAGAGGGGGGGGGGGGTTGGTGTCAAGCCTCACAGGTCAGCGCCTCCCGTGGGTGGGGAGCAATCAACCCAGAAAAAGAGTGGATGTGGTGGGAATGCGGAAAAAGGTAGAAATGGGTGAAACAGGGCGTAAATCAAAGCTGGGGGGGGGTCAAAATCAAACTTGCTTCATCACCCATGCCGTCACGGGTTCCCCGCACACACCACAGGTGCCCAGGGAATCGCCCATAACACTTTTTTGACCACTTCTAAAATTTGCGGCATTCGCGCTAAAAAAATATACTCACGCAGAGAAAAATGTCTGAGTATTTTTTTTAGCGCGGAACATTGTTTTAGCGCACAATATTTTTTTAGTGCGGATTATTTTTTTAGCTAAAAAATACAACCTCTAAAAAAAAATCCGCATCTAAAAAAAAATACAGGACCACCTTTCCTGGCTGTAGGCTGTGACGTCTGTCCCAATCACCAACTTCGCAGAAAAATTCATGGGCTCTGTGGCAGCCTGCGACAAACAAACACATGCCAGTCTGCCCCCAAGGCGCTGAAGCTCTTGCAATTGTGGCTCACTCCACTGCAAAGCCCTTTCAAACCATCTTTGCCATCACAGAAGACGGCCTGAATCACCCTTGCACGCTGCCCTGTACGGGCGCAGGTTCAAGCCACGCACAGCAATCTGTAACAGCAATGTTCCCCTTCTTGTTTCGTACAGTGGAGATCTCATGCATGGCCCGCCTTGCCATCTGCAAGAACATGGCCACATCTCTGCACTTGGGCCACTGTGGCGATACCGTTGCGCCCCTCGCCCGTCCCCCAAACTGCGGCTCGAGATCGCTGGAGCTTGCAGACAAAAGGGCGGACCGCGGGTGCCAGGCTGTGAGCTGCTGATGGATTTCCGAAGCCCCCCGGGTTTCGTGTGCTTTCTCATCCGTGTCCCTTCTTTCCGCCCACTGCCGCCCACTGCCGCACCCCCCGTCGTCTGCTGGGAAGCCACATATCACAAATTAGGCCCACCTACTTGCGCCCATCGGGCAGTTTACGGCTGTTGTATCAGCCTATTTGTATAGATTCAGGCAGACCATGGGGCCCATCTTGTGGTATGTTGTTGGGAGCAATCCTCCAGGTGGACCTGCTTTAGGTACTAGCACCACCGCGCGGAGGCCGTGAGATCAAACCCAGACAGGCCTGCGCACGGGCCTGACTGTGCCGCCGCGCTCGTGTCTACCCCTGGGCTCACGGGCCAATGCCCGCCCGGTACGTGCGGTTGTACGACGCCTCCAGGTCGTCGTCCACGTCGTGCAAGGTCTTGTTCTTCATCTGGTCCCCCTTCCATTCCTTGAAGAACCGCTCGCGCTCCGACTCCGCCAGCTCGAACACGAAGCCGTCGGCGACGATCGTGGCCTTGTCGGCCGAGGCCATGATGCGGCCGCGCGTCGAGAGCGGGATGTACTCACCCCCGTCCGCCGCGTAGTCCTCCGGCGGCAGGTCGCAGCCCGTGCCCAGCACCGTCGGGTTTGCGATCATCCCCAGCAACAGCCGCACGCTGTCGTCGGGGGTCGACGGCACGCACACGTGGCCGCCGTCCGCGCGCACGTCGTCCCGGAGCCGGAGCACGGAGATGGTGAGGCACCGCTCGTACGTGCCGCGGGCCTCGGAGCGCGGGATGTAGACCAGCGTCCCGTTGTAGCCCCAGCGCCGCAGCTGCGCGAGGTCGAAGCGCGGGTGCCCGCCGTGGCCGGTCCAGATGCGCGGCTGCGACACGACGACGGAGATGTCCGGGATGTTGATGCCGAACCACCGCACGGCCTCGAGGGTGCTGGCCGCCCGCCACAAGAAGTACACGATCATGTCGTGCCCGAAGCGCAGGACGAGGGCGTCGTCGTTGCAGTTCTCTTTGGGGACCGAGAGCGGGGGCAACTGGAAGTACGGCTGGTTGCCCTGGCACTGGCTGTAGTGCTCCTTCATGGGCCCCGGGGGGATGGGCCCCTTTTTGGGGTACTTGCGGACGGGGGTCGCGGCCACTTTGCGCAGCGTGACCAGGTGCGCGAAGCGGCAGGAGAGGGCCTCGATGACCTGCCGCAGGAACGAGTCGCCAACGGCCACCTGCAGCGAATGCACGTGGAAGCGGTGGCGCACTGAAGAAAGTGCCGCGTGGGTGACCCGGCTTTCAACTTCGGGGGCGGGCGGGGGGTCGATACAACCCTCTGGCCAGCCCCCCCCCCCCCCCAAAGAGGCTCAATTGACGCCCCCCCCCAAATCCTACTGAGACTGACTCCTGGGCCCCGCGGGTGACCCGCACCCCAAATTCGGTTCTATCGACCCCCCGCCCCCCCCCCCGCAAGCGAAAACCCGGCGCCCCCGTGGGATGTATCATGGATGGCCTTGGGCGCGTGCGGTGCGTGGCACTGGGGCTGCAGATTGTGCCCCATGTCGTCTCAAGTTCCTGACAACAACAAACATAGTCAGACAAGGGTCGGACGGGGTCGCCGTGCTTCGACACAAGGCGGAGGGGGGGGGGGGGTTCAGGGCAGCTTACGCAGGATTTGGGGACATCTCTTTGAACATCTTTGCTGGTCGTGATGCGTGGAGCGGGTGGTGACATGGGGCGTGGAGCGGCGTGGGGGGGGGGGGGGGGGTCGCAAACAGCTGCCAATGAAATGGAACTTGACGGTGCACCACCACCCGATTGGGCAGATTCCGCAGGAAAGTGGCCTCTGCCGGTGGCACTGCAACGCGGACCGACAAGACTTCGGTGCCGAAAGACTTGCTCGTGTCGGGGGATCGGGCGTGGCCGGGGCACAGCGTGCGGACGCAGTGCACTTTGGTGGACCCGTGCCGATGCTGTACATTGACATTGTGCGTGCGCAGCACGTCGTGCATCGGCCTGCGACTGTTCGGCGTCGACAACGGAGAGACCTCCGAATTTAGCCTCCCAATGGCTGTTGCCCCGGAGCTGATGACGGCCAGGCCGAGGCATACCACTACGATGGGGTAGGCCTTATCGGGGTCCCCCAATCTGTGGGCCCGAGCGCGCGCCGCTGTAATGGGCGTGTGGTCCAGGTACGCACAGCTTTCGGCCACTTTGGGCTGCCACTTCAAGGGAATCGGAGGGCTCCTCTCACAGCCGTAGTTCGACTGCATCCACTTGCAGCGGTAGCCGTATGGGATTCGCGGCTGCGCCAGCCAATCCCCATCCGGGCGGTTGAGTTCGGAATCGGTGCAGATGTTCCGTCCAGCGGGGGGCACGATGCCGTAAAGGTCATGCACTTCATCATGCTCCTCATCGTCCAATTCCCTGTGGCGTATTGGGGCAAAATGGTGGAGGGGGGGCATGGCGGATTCAAGGGAGATGGGGTACCAGCACAGAGCGATGGCAGTCGTACTGCTGCAAGGGACATATTGACCTCCATTGGCCGTTTGTGGGAAAGAATAGGGAGGCAGATCGTCACTGCTGTTGCCGCTGGACACGCGCTGCTTCCTCCCTCCTCCTCTTTCTTCCCTTCCCAGATTCTTCGGCCAAGTTTTTGCACTGCGGGCGCACTACGGGCGCACTGCAGGCGCACTACGGGCGCACTGCGGGCACATGTATCAAAGAACACCCACAGGAGAAGGAGGAAACATCACGTGAAGCCACGGCGGGTGCAGCAACACAACAGAACAATCTGATTCTGACAACAAAATCCTCTGTCCTTGCAATTACAAATCCAAACTGCAACAGCTGTTGTTGTTGTTGTTGTTGTTGTTGTTGTTGTTGTTGTTGTTGTTGCTGTTGCTGTTGCTGTTGTTGTTGCTGTTGCTGTTGCTGTTGCTGTTGCTGTTGCTGTTGCTGTTGCTGTTGCTGTTGCTGTTGCTTGTTGCTTGTTGCTTGTTGCTTGTTGCTTGTTGCTTGTTGCTTGTTGCTTGTTGTTGTTGTTGTTGTTGTTGTTGTTGTTGTTGTTGTTGTTGTTGTTGTTGTTGTTGGGGACGGGAGACATGCAGGCCCCGTAGCCCTCTTATCCAGAGCGGCTTCATTCCACTCCTGCAGATCCCGTGCTGATGGACCTAGATACCCTAACCTTGCATGTGCAGAAAATGCTTCGTGAGATGAAAAAGAAAAGAGGGGAAAAAAAGATTGTGCAAAACAGAAAATTTTTTTGCGATATTGGCCCTTCACGATGCACATAACGATGCATTGAGCCGCGGAGCAACAACAACACAACAACAACTTCCAATTGCGCCATGCCAGTACTGACTCTGGTGCTAGTTCTGCCGCACCCTACTGTGCGTATTGGCCCCCCTCAGCATAATATCTGCTGCCTCATCGCTGGCCACATATCCCACTGCCTGCAGCAGCAAGGCTGTTGCTCACCCTTGCTCAGCTTTGACCCCTTACCCTTTCCCTTTCCTTTACCCCAAATATTTTGCTGCCCCCATTGGCCCTTGCCCGTCCACTTGACGAAGTTACCTGCGTGACATGCTCGTTGCCCCTATGGAGATCCTGTGAGTAGACCTGAGTACCAACAAAATAGCTTTTTGTAAAATGGTTTACACTTGCGTGGGGCGAAAACTCCGGGCCAGGGTGGGGTGTGGGGTGGAAAATTGCCCTTCCGTTGAGTTTATTTGCGTGTTTCGATTTTTCGGTTTCGAAGGTTCCACCTGTGCTGTGCAAACACATACCTGTATGTGGATCCATCGGCACCGCATTTGTCCACCTGTTAACCGTAGCGGAATGCCCCTCCAGGCGCACGCACACACGCACGCACGCACGCACGCACGCACGCACGCACACACACACACACACACACACACACACACACACACACACACACACACACACACACACAGTAGACGTGACAAACAGGGCAGTGAGCAAGTCGGCCTGAATGTACTAAGTCTCGTTAGATGCAGTGTCAAACAAAGACATGTTCAAACATGGCACTAGGCGCCTTTCTACAGTGCAAAGGACAGGGAAGGAGGTGAACACACGCGCGCAGGCGCACGCGTGCACGCACTTGCGCATGCAAATGAATAGCGTGTTCCCGGCGACTCGGTGTCAAGAAAATTCAGGATCAGACCAAACAATTGAGCGCTGATAACACATGCACAAAACGCAATACCTCCCGATATCATCTGCGTGATTGGGCTCTGTGATGGAGAGATTAGCAGGGCTGAGAAGACGGACACGTGTGGCGGTCGGAAGGCTGTACACAAAAACACATGCGCCCATCAAGCCACCCTTGCAACTCATGTGCGAAAACAGCAAAGCTGCCGCAATGGCTGCGACTGTGGCAACCACAATGCCATCCACAGACATCAGCCATGCAACAGCCGTAACAGAAAAGGACTGCACAGAAAGAGAAGAGGTGTGTTTTACTGGAGGTCATGGTAGCAAGGTGTCATTGCATGCACAGGAGGATAAACGACTAGCCCGATCACGGGCAGCTATTCCACAAAACTTGTGCAGCACAAGTTGTTTCCTCAACATGAAAAGGGAATAGCGCTACTTGCAGAGTCTACAGCGGCGATTTGGGAGATACTGGAGGCAGCCTTTGGACAACCCACCGTGCAGTACACCGCACCCTTCCCCCCCCCATCTCAGGCACACCAAACTCCAAATACACATTCCTTAGGCTACAATACTGCATGGCACACCATGATCATGCCAGTGTTTCCATTTGGACCCCTTGGTGCCAGGGTACCATTTTCACTTGAGACCAATCTGCAACAGCTTCGTGTGAAGTGGTCGGTAGGTCACACCGGTTGCACCAGCTGTAGCTTTGATTGCTCTACTGCACGCAAGCCCTTGCCCAAGTAGCTGCACAGGGTGGTGGCGGCCATGCAGTTCTACAAGCTTGCGAGCTTGAAAGGTCCAGCACTTCAAGGCGCCATTGCCACTCGAACATAGCTTCCCTCACTGGGCAGGGTCTCAAATTTTTTTCACGAGGTACCCCCATTTGCGCTGACGCAGGCCAGGTTCAGTCAAAGTGCAGGAATATGGGGTCGCGGTGTTTGGACAAGGCCGTGTTTGCGCGCAACACATACCCCGGAACACACGTTGCAGATATAACCCAACTCTACCCCTCAAAACGCAAAATGGTGCCCAACAGCCCAGCATACACACCACAACACAAGAGAACATGGAATTGCAGCTACCCCCATACTTTGACGCCCCAGTTGACCACCCCTACAGCCTGCACAAAGCTACAAACCACATTTTCTCATTATTGCAAGCGCAAAAACCATGGTCACAAAAGTCCAGAAGCACGGGGTCGCCACGGGGGCCGCCACCAGCCAATGTGTGACCCCGAGGGGTGTTCGACAGTTTGGGGGGCTGTAGGGGGGGGGGGGGCCACCCCCCCCCTTCGTTGACCCAAACCCAGCACCTTTTCCGTCAGGCCCCGTCCAAGCGCGCAAACAGACAAAGCTAACAAGACGCACTGTGACCGGTCATAGCTCATGATTGTTTTGCTGCACTGCGGCACTTTCAGAGCAGTACTGAATGCATCACAAGCATCCCAGCGTAGCCATTTTTAGAGATGGGGAGAGCCCAGTTGCAACTTAGCCATTTGCGCACACCCTATGGAGCACCAAAGCGTGGTAATCCTAAACCGCGACAGACATAGCCATTTTTAGAGATGGGGAACCGCCCCAGTTGCAACTTAGCCATTTGCGCACACCCTAGGGAGCACCGAAGCGTGGTAATCCTTAACTACGACACAACATAGCCATTTTTGGCGATGGGGAACCGCCCCAGTTGCAACTTAGCCATCTCGGGGATGAACACGAAAATTAAAAGTAGCTGCCTCACCCGTGCCTTCTCCGGGGCCTAAAAGGGGGAGAAAATGGGAAATGGTCCCCACCGCTTCAGAGCGGGGGACAAAATCAGAGGTGGCCCAGAAGTGGGCAAGGTGGCTACATAACCCCTGCCGCATAGGGGATCCCCACCGCTTCAGAGCGGGGGACAAAATCAGAGGTGGCCCACAAGTGGGCAAGGTGGCTAAATAACCCGCAAGGTGGCTACATAACCCCTGCCGCCTGGGGGGTCCCCACCGCTTCAAAGCGGGGGACCTTAACAAAAAAAAAATCACGTCCCTTAACGACTGCCCTGGCTAATGCTCAAACAGGCTCCCATCAGCCAAGGTCTGACCCGAAGGCCGGGTCAGGGTCAAAATCCTTTTTTGTGCTTTTCAGCCATTTTTGAATTCTCCACAAAATTCTGAGTATTTTGAGTACAGACACATAGGGTCGAACAAAAAAATTTCCCCCTGCCGTATGCCTAAAACAAAATCTCCGGCGCCTCTGGCGCCGACAAAGCACCTTGTTCCGTACCACAGTTTTGGGGTCCGTAGAGCCCCCCCCCCTCCCCCTTTGGGGTCAGGTCCCGACCAAGATCGGCCCCCGTGGGGATCGCGGTGTTGGGACCAGGAAATGTTAGCACAAAGGGAGGGGGCAGAAGCATTCATGGCATTAATGCACCACTGTGTCCGTTCCACATGGTGATGGCCCAGTGATACCATCTTGCAGAATTGCATGATGCTCTTCTGTGGGCATGAACAATGTGTATCAATGAGGGGCTGTGATGCAGTAGGGCCTTGTATTGTACATTTTCACGGAGGCAGCGGAAGAAGTGCGTGTCCAAGGGCCCGGACCGGTTCACACCACTTGAGGACACACTTGGTGACAGTGCACAACAAACATACATGCAAAAGGTTGCGCATGCACTATGGATATCCAGATGGAAAAAGGATGACCCCCCCCCCTGCACAAGGAGACATGCATGCACATGTACACAAACTCAACAGCATTTGGTAAACCGCCCTGTGATCGCCGGGGCATCGTTGAATCTTGTTCGGTGTGATCCTCACCCCCTACAAGGGACTCAAGGGCCCTGGTATGTCATTTTTGTCAAAGCCCTTGTCTAGATTAGACTGGGTTCGCTTCAGTTGCCCTTTTGTAGTTGCACTTTTGGAGGATTGGTGCCCCACATGCCTCTGCCTGTGCCGGGGGGGGGGGGATTCCTGATACCCGGCTACAGCGTTATTTTCGCAGGCAAGGCCCGGGACCCCCACCCCCTGTGAAACTTTTTTCCTTACACATTTCCCCAAAAATTCCTTTAAACGAAGCTGTTTCAAGGTGGATGTGTGGTTTATCATTGAAAATGTGTGATTCCAAGGTTGATGAGTGATTTCCCAACTTTCTAGGCCGCAAAGGGTTGCCCTTACCTACTTTTCTGCTCTGCCACCTCCACAAAACTTCAGTCACATTCTGTAGAGGCTGCCCCAGGTACCATGGCCAGGCGTGGCCAATCACGGGCCCCCAATCCTAGGGGCGACTCACGTAGTGCTGGGTTCCCAACCCCCCAGCCCCCTGGAACTGGGTCTACGTTGATTACTCATCTCTTGGCAGGGGGTTGTTCTTATCGAAAGCAAGTGACCGGTTCAATCAGAACTGTGCTGCTTTGTATGCGCCCGTCCATTTAAGGTTTGCACATGGTTTTCTGTTTCGAGGGCTTGAGTTATGCTTCAAACAGGGTCACGTCATCGCAGGTGTCACCATCAATTAGCACATCCTTCTCTACTGTGCAGCTGCTCCTCCAAGGTCGAAAATGGCAAACATCCAGTATTTCAATGTGGTCCTTGTGAAATTCTCAAAACCTTTGCAGGATCACATAAAAAAGCCAAAGACATCCTTTCCACCACCAGGCAAAGCTTAACCCTAACCCTAGAAATGACGTACAAACACATGACTACAAGATGAGTGAGCCACGGGTCACTAGATATGGGTGACAGTTGGTATTATATTGTTGATACCATCGGCCTCAATAAGCTCATCGCACTGACCACGTACGCCCAAGCAAAAAGACCAACTGAATGCTGGTTGGATTTTCTGATGTTTCGTGCACTCATCACAAAACAATCAAGAGATCATTTATGTTGGAGGTAAGATGCTTTATGACCAGAAAATACAATTGAGTAATTAGTACAAAGACGCAGCACATTTGCCCGCTTTTCCAACTTTCTCATGCCCAAAGGTGCGTCAACCAGGACTTACAACCTAGTTCTTTGCACAACGCCCTGACACTGGGGGCCTACATCAAGGGCTCCAACATGAGGCCTATTTCATACAGCATGCAACCACATCATCCACATGAACAAAAAAAAGGCGGCGATCAGAAATAGAGTTTCAACGGGTGGTGGGTGATAAGCCCCCCTGTCCGCGGAATGCGCCCCCCTCCCCCCCCCCCCCCCCAATCCATGATCGCTTCTAACTTGGCTGCCCATCCCTGTCACCTGTTCCCCGGTTTCTACCCCTTCCTCTCAACTGTTGTGCACTGCACACTTCTAAGACAACCGCGGTATTGTTCCTTGAAATTAGGGTTCTCAATTCGACATTCATCGTGCGTGCGGGTGCAATCGTGTTGCGTTTGCCATCCTTCTGACCCGACAAAGCAATCATCCTGCACAAAGAATGTCATAAAGGGTCAGAAACCGCAGGTGCAACCCCCCCCCCCCCCAGCGTGCGGCATGGTGGGCTTTGTCTTTTGCCAAATGGGGCTCCTACTTCGCAGCATCAAAGTCCATGAGCGATCGTGCCCCTGTCTCGCACATCTGTAAAACAGGTTTTGCACAAACAAAAGCTTATCGGAACAAACTTAACGAAACAAAGTGGCCTCTGGGCGTTAAGAGAAGCTTCCCAACATCGTTCCACGCACCCACCTCTGATCGAATCTGGGAACATGCCCGTCTGACTGTGCAGGTGCTCGCGTAGATCAGCAGAGCTAAGATTCGCGCAGCTGAAGAGCACTTCAAGGACTCGAGTATGGACTTGAGCTGTTCCGTTCTGCTGGATCCCCATGTGGTGCGTCGGATGAGGATGGGACGCAGACAGACCAGGCACACCGGACGCACATGACTGTACGGTCTCACACGCCTGCACTTGCGCACACGGGCACACAATAAAACATACGTATTCGACGGTTGGGCAGTTGGATCGCCGGCAGATGTCAGTAATATACAAAGCCCATGAACTGATGCATGGAACAGCCCGCAGGCCCGACCCATCCCGGCCCGCGGCCTCAGGGACCGCCTCATGTTCGTCTGAATGGTCCACGACGTATATAAATGTCAAAAAGGCGTCCTTCCAAGAGCCGGCGCTTCTTTAGTCGTTCCATTACTTCTGGGCCTCAGCCGTGCCTCCAACGAACATGGCTGCCCCCATCACTGTGCAGTGCCAACGTGATCACTTCCTGACACTGCCTCTGTACGACACAGCGCCAAATTTTTGACAGCACCAGAACACGGGGAATCCTTGCACTGCGCGCACACTGCGTGCTACTTTTAGACTGTCGACCCCCCCGAAAACCCCCCAGACCAACCCCCTCCAAACGCCCTCAAACACACCCCAACAAGCCCAGCCGCCACCCCTACGATCCCTGAAGGGTCAAATTGGCCACAAATCCCCTGCCGTTTTGGGGTCTCCAGCATGGAGAGGAATACCATAAAACTTGGGTTGGGTCACCTCCATAGCACCGGAAGGTGCAACGAACGCGAACAGAAATGGCTACGGGCTAAAAATACGGGTGCTTGGCCAGGCCAGACGGCCAAATAGTTGCACTGCGCGCACACTGCGGGGGGGCACCCCCAAATGGGGCTCACGGTGTTCGCAACACAAATCATCATTGGGCCGCGACCACATGACCCCTACATCCTCCGGTGATCATTCCACCTTTGGCAGCGGACTATCATCTCCCCTGACCCTCACCCTCACCTACTCCGTTTACGGGCCTTTGATGTTGCGTCCATTGCCCTGGGGGCCCCCATTTGCGAAACGGTGCAAGGGCTCGACAGGGTGCATCCGCCGCCCCCCTGGCGTTTCGCTCCACCATGTTGTTGGACGGTATGCCGCACTCCGTTGATGGTGCTCGTGGTCCCCGGACACAAACGTGAACACACGTGGGCCACAGGTCACGCCAGGAGCACGCGTGGGCTGGCCATGGCCATCGCGTGTGCTGCAGAATCAAAAATGGCACCCACATCGCAGCACAGCCACCGCCTTGCCTTTCTGCTTCTGCACCTTGTCCTGCCAAATCCTGTGTCATGCTACACCACCTCAACCCCAGCACCTCCTAAGAAACAATGCCTTCCCTTCTGACCTTCCAGCCATGAAGCCTCCAATCAAACCACAAGCCATAACAAGCACTGTGCTGGGGCCTTGACAGTCAAAATCGCCAGCCCCCCCCAAAATCAACACAGTCCAGCAATACTTGCATCACATAGGACAAACAATCGCGGACTTTGCTGTGCCCACACGATCAAACGAAGGAAACGAGGTCTTTAGAAAAAAAAACCAATGCGAATGAATGGTTAGACCTTCAAAGGGTCAAAACCGTCTGTTTGTCCCGAGTGCTTCGTAGCCGCGGTGACGCCAGACGCCAGGAAAGGGTGCGGTTTCATGCACTCCGTACCCTCAAAACCCAGGCTCTACGGTACCGCGCCCAGGTCCACCAGCCAAATGTGCTGCGGCTGACTTCAGGCGTGACGTGGGGAAAAGGGCTAATTGCCGAAGAACACGGCAGTCACGCCGGAGTGCTGCTGGTAACGACCTGTGAATGCCCCTAATTCGAATGATGAGTTGACGCATATGCAATGGCGTGACACTGTGCGACGCGTTCGCTCGGTGTGATTGTCTTATCGTTTCAACATGTCATGATCTGTGATTGCATTTCCCTGTGCATCATAGGATCTCAATAGTCTTTGGGTCTTGTAAATGTCTACATAGATTGGTAGGTGGTGCATATTGGGATGTCACCAGCAGTCAAGGGTAAAGAACGTCTCATTTTCTGCAGAGTTCACGCACAGCAAGCAGGGCGCCCCTTTATTCAAAACAGGGCCCACAGTTGCAGACACTTTGTCTTGTTTCTGTGTCGCTGTGATTTGTTTGTTTGCCAAGCTCCGCTCCCGTGCAGATGGAATTTCAGAAACGACTTGGAATGAGAACTGGTCGCACACAATGCCGCGGATGACACAGAACGCTCCCGTGCACCACATTGTGCAGACATTATTATATGGAACCGTCCAGATGAGTCGGGGGGCTGTGGACATATAGTGACAAGAACCCATTAGCAGTGGCACAGAGGCCCATTTTAGAGATATCCACTGGGTCAGGAATTAGGGATGCCCTACATGAGCGTCAATGAGCCCAAACAACGCATCTGAAGTCTGGGAAATCAGAAAAGGTCAGAGCTTTTCAACACCGAAGACCTCCTTTTGTCAGCACCAGGAGCCCCCAGATCTGTGTGGGATATGGCATCGTTTGGGTAGTACCCCCGATCCACAGGTGAGACCAATCATGGATTGTGCGGACTCCCCTACATCATGCAAAGTCGGTGGCATAGAGCCGTCAATCGACCAGCAAATGCCATCAACTACGGACAACAGTCCGTTCACCGCCAAAGCTGTTGCTCGCCGCGGCCCATTGTGGCCGGCAGAATGGAAACCAAACTCAACTGACGAGCCCTGCGGTCCTCAACCGATTGTGGTCAAGACGAAGAAAAAGCAGATCGGAACCCGAGAATAAGCTAAGGGCAAAATTTATGGAGCAGTCCCTTTGGGTGCACAAAAGAAGAAACAACAGCATGTGTATCAAGAAAGAGAAGGGGGCTGGCAACTGGTGTGAAAGGCTGCAGGCAGGGCAGACATGCACCCGAAGCAGCGTGGGGTTGAAGAGGTCGAGCGGATACTTCGGAGCAACAGAACGGTCTGTGCAATGCGGGTGCAAAGGAACGATGCCCCCGATCACAGGGGTGTGCAGCGCACGATTTGGGGCCTTGAGGGGATGTCTACGTCTTGCGACCCAATTTCCCAGTCATTGCGCTACAGTGTTGAGGCATACGCAGAATTCTGCAACGCAGATGCAACGTGGCCATGCCATGATCCTTGTCCGTCTGTGCAACGGCCTCCTTCATCTTCAGTTCAGTACATCCGTCTTACGCACTACCGACGGTGCCAGGCTGTCGTACAGGTGGCGGTCAGCCCACTGACAGACCAAGGCTGCGGACAAATATGCAATCACATGAAGGGGGCATTGCCATCGATTGCCAGCTCAGAAAGCAAGCGCCTGCTTCTGGGGGTGAATCAACAATTGGCCCCACTTGGTTGCGAACCCAACGGCGTCAGTCACTGAAGGGACGGTGTCTGGAAGGCTACGAGAAAAGATTCCTCCCCCTGTCTTCGCCAAACTCTCTCAAACAATGGGGGCGTTTTCGCACAGCGCGGGCACAGCGCGCGCACAGCGCCAATTATTACGGTGATTATCCAGGTAACAACCCTGAAAACCACGCACCTGCGGAATCATGCACAATCAATTTAAAACTCAAAAATTCAAACATCTGATGCTTGCCATGGGTCCCAGGGACCTAAATTCTGCCCCCTATAGCCCCGTCCACTGCAGCAGCCATTCAATGACGTCCTTTCAATCTTCTGAACTTACCGAACTCCCGGTGGTGGAGAACAGCCAACTTTTCGCATAGCGCGCGCACAGCACGTGCACAGCGCACGGTACGCCCCCAATGTCTTCCCCAGAATCTCGGTACTGCGATTCAAATCCACAGGAATGGGCCACTCGTGGTTGGTACCGCAAAATCCACCGCTACTGCTGTCGCATGAGCACTTTGTACTTTGTGTCGCCACCTTACGTCAAAGTGGATGCATGTTGCATCTCTTGCGTAGGGTGAACTGCTGTGCGCGAGGGTCCTTTCTGAACCTCCCTCAGTAGCTTCGACAGAGTTTGGGCAATGCACTGGGTTATTACCGATGCTACTTGCATCTTCGAAACGGGTGCTGCAGAACATGTCCTTCGGACACGGACGCCACAGTCTGTGTGGAACAATAAGTGAGTTCGTATGAGGCTTGGATGAAGGATCAAAATACCAAAAAAGGGCGTGCGTCCCAACAAAAATAATCAAATTCTTTGGGAATTAAACCGCAGAGCATGAGCGAAGAACATACGAAACGCGGCGGGTGTCGGAGCGGTTTCCAAAGCACTCAGGGCGTCGTGACGCCCCTCTGCAAACCCATCCCAGGAGTACAAAATCCTGCGAAGGCCTTGGGGTGCTAGGGACTCCCTCCCAAAACCCGTGGCCCTGGGCAGAAACAGCATGCGCGGCAAAACGGAGGAAGTTTTCTCATGTCGTTTGGGGTGCGTGCACACGACACTCCGCTGCAAAAACGACAGCTCAGAGACACACGCATTCTACCGCAGACCTTTCGACAGCCCGATTGCGGTGGTGGTCATTGATAGCGACCTTTTGGCTCCCTGGCCCCACCAGATTACGCCACGACACAGCGGCAAGCGTGTTCGTCTCTTGATGGGCACGTCAAGTCCACAGTTGAAGCCTTGATACACACAACAAAGGTTTGGCCGGATAGGACAGTGTCCCGGCAAAGGGGCCGTACTCCGCCTGAGCAGGTTTCTCCTGAACGCTACCGCACTATCTTGGGGTTAGCTTGGAGCAGGGAGGGCTAACAATGGCCACATACCCCCTGCCGTATCGCCCCTCACAGAGCGCGAATAACTCAAAAAAATTTCCTCCGCACCTTTGGCGGCAACCCTCGACGTAGGCTCGAAGCCTTGACTTACCCACTATCTTTGAGCCGGAGGCGCGGGGGAGGAGGGAGGGGAGGGGGGGGCTTGGCACTAAGCCTGGCTGAGACCGGAGTCCCGTGGGGCAAAGGGGCGGGGGTCCTCCTTAGGCATGACCAATGCATTAGAGAAGGGGGCGGAGCCCACAACACCATCCGAATTCCTCTCATTTTCTGTACAACGGAAGCCGGTCTCTGTTCTCTGATTGCCTCGGTGGCAAGCGACAGCATGTGATGCGCTGTGCCCGGAGCATGTTCTGCTACGATTCGGGGACGGGGAGGGGGGGGGGCTATGACGTCAGGTTTTGAAATGACCAGCATTATCCTGACCTCATGCCAGGCTCACCCAGTTCAATTCAAACTGACAGCTAACCCAGAGAGCCCATGAAACATTCGATAGCCGCGCTCGCGCGGTGACCTCAAGGCAACATTTGATGCTGATCTGGTTTGCGCTGCAAGAGCGGCAAGGCAAAACAATTTGTGGTTGCAGAACATTGCGATGAATTGAACTGAGTGAGTCTGAACGGGGGGGGGGGGGGAGGGCTGGGGTTGGATGGGGGGGTTGAGAGCCTGTGGCGTGAGTGGGCGGGTGGGTCAGAGAGCCGAACTTTTATGTCCCTTTCATTGCCCTCCGCAAAGAAAAGGTTTCTGATGTAGGTCGGCGGGTGGGTGGACGCGGATCAGCCAGGGCCCCACAACGCCCCCCTGCTGCTCAGTGGGACCCACCTGAAGCAGAGGTCCGGCTGTAGCCCCCTCCCCCCGCCCTGCGGTGCGCCCGAGGGCGATCATGGTCCAGAGGCGTGCGAATCCCGGAGCGCCATCACGCGCCCCGCTTTTTCTGCTCCGCCATCGCCTCGGCTTTCTCGTACACCGCGGCCGGGTCCCGGATCATGTCCCCCTTCACCGGCTCGAGCTCTTTAGTGGACAGCAGCACCCGGGCCTCGTGGCGGTCCCGGTTGTCGATGACCACCGCCTTCACCCGGTCGCCGATGGCGAACACGCGGTTGACGTCCGGCACGAGCCCTTTGGAGATCTGCGAGATGTGCAGCAGACTGCCCCGCATGCCCCCGATGTCCACGAACACCCCGTACGACACGATGCGGGTCACGATCCCCTCGAGGACCGTGCCGACTTGGAACGTCCTCGACGCCACCTCCTCCGCCCTCGCGTACACCCGCGCCGGGTCCGTCAGCATGTCGCCGGGGGCGGGCTCCAGGATTTTGGTGGACAGCTGCACGCTGCGCGGGTCCGACGGGTCCGGGTCCGCCGCGACGACCATGCACTTGACGCGGTCGCCGACCGCGAACACGCGGCGCGGGTCCGCCCCCAGGACCTTGGAGATGCGCGACGCATGCAGGAGGCCGTCCCGCACACCCCCGATGTCGACGTGCACGCCCGTGCCCTGGACGCGGGTGACCACCCCCTCCAGCACCGCGCCCACCTCGAACGTCTTGTGCAGCTGCCGCGCCCGCGCCTCCGCCTTCGCAAACACCAGCGCCCGGTCCCGCAGCATGTCCCCGGGGGCGGGCTCCAGCTCTTTGGTGGACAGGGAGATGCGGCGGGGCTCCACCCGCCGGACCATGCACTTGATCTTGTCGCCGACCTTGAACACGTCCGCGGCGCTGGCGACGTGGTCGTTGGAGATCTGGGAGACGTGCAGTATGCCCGCGAGCACCCCCATGCTCACGATCGCGGCGTACGGCTCCACATGGGTCACGGTGCCCTCGTGCAGGCTGCCCGGTCGGAAAGCTTGCGTCACCCCTTTGACCATCTCCTCCGCCTTCTCGTAGACAAGCGCAGGGTCCGTGAGCATGTCCCCCGGGGCCGGCTCCAGCGCCTTCGTCGACACGGGCACCCGGCCCTCCACAAACGCCCCCGGGAGGACCATGCACCGGAGCTTGTCGCCGACGCGGAACACCTCCCGCGCATCCGCCACCGCGTTGTGGGAGATCTCCGAGACGTGCAGGACGGCGCCGGGCTCCGCCCCGATGTCCACCACCACGGCGTTGTGCTGCACCGTCGACACCACGCCCTTGTGCAGTCGGAACAGCTCCGCCACGTTCACCATCTTCTGACTGACGATCAAGAGCTGCTGCTCGAGATCAAGGTCACAGATCTTGACCGGGACCTGCATCACACGATACAGCACCACACCATACAACAAGCGACACACAGCCACGCATCATACAGCACACGATACACAACAGCACGTCTTACAGCAGAGGACAAGCAACAACACACCGTACAGCGCATGGAAACACCACAAAAAAAAGAGACCAAAAATGCGATGCAACATGTGATGCACAACACGTCATACAATGCATGATAGACGACGACACATTAGACAGCACTCGATGTGATACACACCACCACCACATCCTACGGCACACAAAACCCAACAACTCACCAGGCAACACAGGACAGACATCCCCACACCACATGCACATGATACACAACACTACATCATACAGCACTGCATACACATCACACGACCTGCGAGAGACAATACCACACAATACAGCACCGAGCACAACACACCACACCATGCAGCACAGGACAGACACCAGCGCATTATACAGCACACAGCAAAACATCAAACAGCACTCGACACACAACGCAACACAACGCAACGCAAGAGAACACGACACGACACGACACGACACAACACGACACGACACGACACAACACAAAACACAACACAACACAACACAACACAACACAACACAACACAACACAACACAACACAACACAACACAACACAACACAACACAACACAACACAACACAACACAACACAACACAACACAAAACAGAAAACACAAAACACAACACAACACAACACAACACAACACAACACAACACAACACAACACAACACAACACAACACAACACAACACAACACAACACAACACAAAACACAACACAAAACACAACACAACACAACACAACACAACACAACACAACACAACACAACACAACACAACACAACACAACACAACACAACACAACACAAAACACAACACAACACAAAACACAACACAACACAACACAACACAACACAACACAACACAACACAACACAACACAACACAACACAACACAACACAACACAACACAACACAACACAACACAACACAAGAGAGCACATAACTTCCAACAACACACCGTACAGCACACGGCACGACAGACCTCAAGCTGCTGCCGGAAGAACGCCTCCGCTACAGGGCCCGACAGCTGCGGCCCCCCCAGCCCCTCCGTGGCCTCGTTGAACGGCAAGAAAGCGGCGAGCTCGGCCATGCCCGGCACATCCGACACAACCCCAAAGTACCCGTCCTGCCCCCTCCGGAGCAGCACGCAATTGAAGGTTGCGTCCTCGCGGCGGGACTGCCGCAGGCAATCGCGCACGGCCTCGCCCCACTCCGAGTGCGTGGCCGCTTGCGTCGGCAGCGTCTCCTTCAAAGCGCGTGCCGGGGGCGCGTTCGGGGGAACACCCGCGCGGCCGTCGCCCGCGGCGAAGAGCTTGGACGCAACCTCCTCCGCATTTTGGTAGACTCCGGCCGAGTCCTTCAGCATGTCCCCAGGGGTGGGCTCCAGGGTCTTCGTGGACAGCTGCACACGGGCCTGCTCCTCGTCGCTAGCGATGACCATGCACTTCACCTTCTCGCCAACCGTGAACAGATTGCGGATGTCTGCCACGAAGGCGTTGGAGATCTGCGACACGTGCAGCAGCCCCTCCCTCACGCCGCCGATGTTCACGAAGACGCCGACGGGCTTGATGCGGGTGACCACCCCCTCCAGCACCGCGCCCACCTCGAACGTCGTCTGCACCTGCTTTGCCCGCGCCTCCGCCGTCGCAAACACCAGCGCCCGGTCCCGCAGCATGTCCCCGGGGGCGGGCTCCAGCTCTTTGGTGGACAGGGACAGCCGCCAGGCCTCGACCTTCCGGACCATGCACTTGATCTTGTCGCCGACCTTGAACACGTCCGCGGCGCTGGCGACGTGGTCGTTGGAGATCTGGGAAACGTGCAGTATGCCCCCGAGCACCCCCATGCTCACGATCACGGCGTAGGGGTTCACAATACTCACGGTGCCCTCGTGTACAGTCCCGGGCCGGAACGCTTCCTCCAGCTGCTTGGCTGTCGCCTCCGCCTGCCTATAGACCGCCGCCGGATCCACGAGCATGTCCCCCGGAGTTGGCTCAAGGGCCTTGGTAGACACCAGTACGTTGTCCTTCACCCCCTCCGAGAAGGCTCCGGGGAGCAGCATGCACTTGATCTTGTCCCCGGGCGAGAACACCTGCCCTGGGTCTGCTACCGGGCGGTGCGAGATCTCGGAGGCACGCAGGACTGCGTTCAGCCGAGTCCCTATCTTCACGAGCACGAAAGTGGGCTTCACATCCTGGACCACCCCCTGCAAGCAGACAGCACAGGTATAGAGGGACAAGGGGGTGGATTGGTCTGCTGATGTACGGACTGCCTCCCAAGCCCCAAAATGAGCAGCTTCATGGGGAAGGAGGGACGGTTTGAAGACGATGGGGAGGGGGCAGATGACGTCCATTGGAACGCTGAGGCCAGTGCAATGTCCGCTTGCCTGTCCTTTGGACGGCGGATCACGCCTGTTCCTTGCAGGGGGTTGCCTCTCCGGGGGTGCGGATGGGATGGGCTCGGCATGGGACGGGCACTTCGCCCCCAGGGAAGGCGGCATTGCGATCGCAGTCCCCTCGCTCACTCACGCCGGTGCTAAAGCCTGCGCCCACCCGCTGAGGCCGATTTAATTACACAAACCCTTTTTCTGGCCTCTGACCCCTCCAAAATAACTCTGGACTATTGCACGTGTGCACAAGAGGCAGTCGGCACAAAGCGCAGAAAGAAGACTGGCTCATCAGTGGCCTCTAAGACCATAGGTACCTTCTGTCACAAAGAAGCGGACACGAAGACGCTAGTGGACAGGCCACTCACAAGGAAAGCGGTAGTGATGCAGCGGCACGTTGTCTACCACCGCCAGGCAGCAGCCACCGGATCTGCCTGTCAATTAGGGACCCCCCCCCTCCTCCAGGGAAGTATTAGAAAGGGGGAGGGGGGGCAGGGGAGGGGGGGTCTGGGACCCAAAAGTTTGTGTACAAAAAATGGCCCGAGAAGATTTTCCCGATTGGGGGTTTCGTCCCCCCCCTCCCACCCCAAGACTCTGGTTACTTTTGGTCTGGAGGGGACCCGGTCCAGGGGGGGGGGGGCAGCCCCCCCCCCCCCCCCCCTCCTGTGGTGTACGGCCATTCTAATACTTCCCTGCCCCCCCTTCCCCCCGCCGTCGGTATCTTGCCCACCAAGCCACGGCCTGAGGGAGGAACGACCAGGAGGCAGGCGGGACACCTTGTGGACCCGGAACACTTTCGAGGTCCCGACGAGCTTCTGGCTGACGGTCACGGACTGCGCACGCAGATCCAATTTGGAGATCTTCACTTGGACTTCCTGAGGCTCTGCATCGGACGCAGAGACGCGGCTGCCCTCCCCTTCGCCCTTGGCCTTGCGCCGCGCGAGTGCCCCCGTGGCCTCGCTCAACGGCAGGAACGCCAAGATCTTCAGGTCCGACAGCTGCACGAAATAGCCCGCGTCACTCCGTTGCAGCACAACACCGTCCACAGGAGTGCCGTCCCGCTGGTGTTGCTGCAAAGCGTTCCGCACCGTATCGCTCCACGGTCCTGGACTGAAATCGATGCCCTGCGGCTGCGGTGCCTCCCTTGCACCGGCCTGTGGGCGCGCGCGACCGGCCTTACCATCGGCCCACCGGCCGAAGACGGCAGACATCGCGACCGTGTGCTGGGAGTCTGAGAGGCGGCGGCGCCAGCGGAAAAGCCGCGGGACGAAGGGCATCAGCAGCAGCAGCAGCACCGCAACGCGAGCCGACCAATGCGACTGTGGCTGCGTATGCACGTGCGACTCGGCGTGGGCGTGTGGATGCGGAACGGAGCGCGCCGTTGGCGGGGCCGCACTCCACACGCCGCTCGGTGGTCGCTGGACCCACGGACTGCTGCCCTCCGCACGATCTTGAGCGCCCAGCCTTGGCTGCACCGCAGGGGACCCAGGGACAGGCCCTGACTTCTGTGCAGAAGGTACGAGCTGTGCGGTGGCCAGGGCCCGGGGCAGAACCCGTGGGACCGCCAACAGGGACACCCCGGGGACGGGCTGCGGGGACCATAGCAGTGCAGCCCCGCAGCTTAGCAGCACCATCGAGACGACACAGCTCCAGCGGCGCGTGTCGGGAGTGCTGGCGTTTGCATCGACACCGGCCAGCAAAGGCCCGGAGGCAGACATGCGGCCCTTCAGACCAACAGTGCACCCTGACAATAGGGAGCGGCTTCAGACACTGAGTGAAGAGGAGGAGGAGCAGAGGGGGCTTAGTGCTGATCTCTCTCACCCAAGCGACCAGCCAGGCCCGTGGCAAAACCATTGCGGCGACGAAGCAACGGATACATAGCTACCGAATGCCCCCATGTCCAATTACCCCCCGCCCCCTTTGTATCCCCCGCCCTAATGTCAGGCCGATCCCCGCCTTGGGGGGGGGGGGGGGGGATTGCAAGGGGGGGGTACATGTCCAAATGCGGTGGCGGGGGGGAATGGATCGACCAAGGTGGTGTAGGTTGCTGCTTGGTGCCTCCGGTTTCGTGCACCTAGTCTCGTTTTGTTGGGCGTGCGTGCAGGGGAATGAAGCAGCGGATACTGAGCTACTAAATGCCCCGTGACACAGGCATATGGCCATTGCATTGAACCAGTGCCCAATGCCTACCCGGCGGCGGGGGTGGGTTGTGCTCAAATTCTCTGTCTCAGACGGCCTAGCCCCTTCCCTGTCTCCTGCAATTGGACTTGTCACTGCCCCTTTACTGCGAGGTATACAGTGACATGTCAGTCGTCACCCCTCATCATGCAGGCAGCTGCTACACCGTCATGTGCCTTGTCACCCAGTTCATGCAGCGCAACATATAATGAGTGCCGCAGAACCTTGCATGGGAGGCGAGGTAGACACACTTTGCAACGCTCATACCTTGCTCATACGGACAAATCCTTGATGGCAAGGGACATGTACGAGCATGTAAATCCCAAACAGCCATAAATGCCCCCATGCCCCGTGAAAGTGTTGCAGCAGCCTGCGCAATATCAAATCAGAGTTTGCATGGGCAGCTGCAACTTGCTTATGGAGGGGATTACACCTCAGTGCATTTGACCCCCCCCCCCCTGTAAGAGCCCCTGTCTGCGAGGATCTGAGATGGGACGCCCCCCCCCTGTTTGGGCAAATTTTGTAGACCTGCAGTTTTGGCGTACTTTCTGTCAAGTTATATTGAAAACACCGCGTAGAATTTTTGTGACACAGCATGGGTCTTGAAAGCAAGAAATCCGAGTGATTGATTGCTGAAATTCCTGCAATGGACTTTGATTCCTCAGCATACTTCCATGGATGTTGCATTGAGCCAATGACAACTTTTTCACTCCAAATATTGTATCATTTGTCAGTGTACATGAGAAACCACATTGTGGCTGTGTGTCTCCCCATCCCATTTCACTGCATTTGCCCCCCCCGCCCACCTTTGTATCAGACACCCCCCCCTGTAAGCAATCTGGGATGGGATGTCCCCCATAAGCTAGTCGGAGCTGCCCCACTCTGTCTGTTGGACTGGATTTTCTAGTATGGTGTTTGGGTCATTGAGGGTGCTGACATTGCACATCGCATGCGTCAGAGGAAGTAACATTTTAGTGCAACGCGCACCCTTTTTGAAGGTAGGCAGGGACGTGGTGGCCGAATGGGTTTGCATGCATCAATGGCTCCTGAAATCACTGGGTTGCTTCAGGCATGGGAATAATTGCCTGGCCTTTTCGAGTTCGCCCATGATTCTCGCTCGCATGTGCACTTCAGTTTCATCCCCAGGTACGTGCCGAGCAATGATTCTAAAATGACATTGGTGTTATATTCGAACGAGAATCCGGAAGAGGGCCGTATCCTTGTGAAAGAAAAGGGCCTCAGCTCTCACGGCCCAATGAAGACTCAGCACACAAGAACGCGAGGCAGCCGTGTGAGCAATCTGGAAACAGCTGGGAATGGCCAGACTGTTCATAGTGGATTGCCACACAGTCCGGGGTGGATGATGGGCTTACAATGGTGGCAGGCACGCTTGTAGTGCCAAGCACAGCCCTTGTCTAAACATGGCAACCCCAGCCGACTGTTCCTTTTCCAACTGCCATTGAGAGTGAGAGTTGTTTACACTCATAATAATACTCTGCACTTCCATGGGGGAGTGCACACTGCTGAAACAAACCAAACCAATTAATGGTTTGGCAACTGGCCTCCACTACCTGTAGTTGATGGAAATTCAAGTTCGTAGATATATGAGAGCTCATGCAAGAGCCAACACCGAGATCATGTGGACCCCCAATTTTTCAGAGGTTTTGATTCCGCGGAAAGCAGCGCAGTGCATAGCACAGAGCGCACATGCAGCACACAGCGCATACCGCCTACAGCACACTGCAACAGTACACAGCACACAGAGGACACACAGCACACCGCGCACAGCCTCTTGCCCCCCTTTCTACAAAATGGCACTTTCTTTCAAATGAGCCATCTGCTTTGGCACTGTGCCCAGCAAACGGAGATTCTAAATATTGATGGTTTCCCATTTCGCATGCTTATTTGGCCACAGCAAATGAACCTCAGCTCACAAAAAGGCAGCACCCAGACTGACGCCAAACTACACTGGTATGGGGGTGCCTCCAGACTGATTATGCGGGGCATCCCATCCTGACCCCTCACAGGAAGAGGGGGGAGTGGGGGGGGGGGGGAGGGGTTGCTTTTACAGATTTGGGGGGCGGGGTCGGGGGCGCGATGGGATGGATGTGTGTTGGGTTGGGTGGCCCCGGAAGAACACCTCCATGAGTTATAATTTTGCACTACCAACTGATCAATTTGAGGCAAACATTGTGGGGGTGGAATTAAATTTGCGGCACCTTTGGCGCCGGGTTTTCCAGGGCCACCCAACCCCAAAACACACTTGTCCTGTCCCGCCCCATTACTTTGGGGGGGGGGGGGGCTCCCCTTACATGGAGAGAGAGGGCCTGGGGTGGATGGGATGCCCCCCACATCAATATTATCATTGGACCAAATTTTCTCCACCTCTCCGGAGGCAATTTTGGACTGTGTAGTTGGTGTGGCGGATGGACCCTGCAGTATGCCGCTGTTCCCGCTCCTTTTCTTGTCTTTTTGTAGGGCTTCATATTGCCTTTTTGCCTTGACAGGTTTTCCAAAAAGGCATGGAACTCACATTGTGCAACACCGTACAGTAGCTGGTGGTTCTTTGGTGAATGCATTTCTGGGCCAGCCCGAAATCGCCCCAAAAAATGCCAGCACCATTGGGCCCCAGTGGAACTCTGCAGATCGCCTCTTGCGAATTCTTGCGTCCCTGCCAATACCAGCATGTGTGAGCCAAGCCACTACTCATTTACAGACTGGTGGATCTCAGTGCACCTTTTTTCTATCCATAGCAGAAGCATGCAAATTAGAATGGCAGTTTGTCACGGAGACGAAAGTGACTAGGCAAGGCACTTTTTGGCCAGAAATTTGACAAATGGCAAAGAGCACTTCTAAAGCCTTGGAATCCCATGGTAATTCTCTGGCAGAATCGCTGACCAACCATTTCGTTCCTCCTTCATCACACGGATGAGGGTCTGGCAGGGAGGTTAAGGCCAAGTAGCGACTGGCACCAAGTGGTGTCCCAAAGACAAGCCTAATCTTCTTCCAGAGCCTGTTCTCTGCCCTTACTGGTTTGCCTTTTTGTGACTGCCCAGACAAAAATACAAAGCATTCATCGTGTGCAGCTAGCGCAACAGCTGCATTGGCCACTGCAATTCAATTGTGGCAGTCTCGACCGAAACCCTGTGACTCTTACTGGAGCGCCTTGCTGTGAGCTCTGAGTAGAAGGGGCAGACTTCTCGGTGAGTGCCCCAATATATGGACGCTGTGCCAACGCTATTCGTGTATTTAGCACAAATGCCTCCTAAAGCTTCAACTCATTTTATCGACGGAGGGCGCGTTGTGTTGTATCACATCCTTGACGCATCCATCCGAGTTTCAGTGCATCGTCTGAAGATGAACACACATGCCAGTACCTCCACCAGGTGCCTGCATGCCGCACACATGAGGCTTTGGTACCCGTGCACTCATTCTGGGCCGCAAAGGTGCCCCCATGGGCCACAATAGTGGTGTTCCAAGGGGAGATCCTCTTGCTTACTTCACGCATGATACCTTCCCCTTTCCCATCCTCCTCCAGTCCTTGCAGGACAGGGGCTGGAGGTGAGGCGGGTTGTGTGTTGTGTGCTGTGTGCCATGTGTGCTGCATGCTGTGTCTGCTACATTCTGCTGTGTGCTGAGTGCTGTGTGCTGTGGAGTGCATGCTGTGTGCTGCGAGATGTGGGCTATGTGGGCTGTGGGCTGTGGGCTGTGCAGTTTTCTTGTGCGTTGTGTGCTATGTGCTGTGTGCCATGTGTGCTATGTGCCGCTTGCTGAACACCGTGTGTGCTGTATGCTGTGTGCCGTGTGCTCTATGTTCTGTGTGTGGCGTTGCGTCTCATCTGTGTGGTGTTCGCTTCGTACTATGCGTTGTGTGTGCTGTGCGATACATGCAGTGTGCGCTGTGTGCTTTGGTATGCGATGTGTGCTGTGTGTGCTCTATTCTGTGTGCCAAAGGCGCTGTTACCAAAAGGCAATGGCCGGGATGTCTTGCACACGGAAAAATGCAAAACAGGTGGGCCCTGATCCGAACCCTTTAGCTAAGCCGTAAGCCCTGTGTTCTGCAGGCGGGGCAGGGGGCGTCTATTCTGCTCTATTCTATGTGCTGTGTGCTGTGCACGGTGTGTGGCTGTGTGATGTCTGCGGTGCCCCGTGTGTGCTGCAAGGTGTGTACGGTAAGCTGTGCGGTGTGCGGAATGTGGTGTGTGGCGTCTGGTGTTTGGAGTGTGTGTGTGTTCTGTGTGCCGTGTATACAGCATACATGTGCTGTGTGCTGTATGTGCTGTGTGCTCCTTCTTTCTTTCTGCCTTGTGTAGTCAACACAGCTTTGCCTTGGAGGATATCGGGTCGCTGATTGGCTAGCTGCAACAATTGCACCTGCTGACACTTGGCTTCCAATGCTGCAGCCAAGGACAGTCCGTGGGGCACAGCTCCATTGCTACACACAACGAACTGGGTCTCTCACAGTTGTCTCAAGATAAAATAAGATAAGATGAAATCGTGTGTACACACTGGTATGTTCACACTGAAGAAGAAGGGAACGGTGGTTTGATGCGCAATACGCCAACGCCATCAAAATGTTCAACAATTACCACTGCATGCATTGAGGTGGGCAAAAATGGTTGAACTTTTGTGTTTCTTTCTGAGAAAATTGTCTGTTAAAAAAAAAAAACAACACACCATCAAGGCCCTCGTTCAAGAACCTCAACGCATCATTCGCCTTTGCAGCGCCTTGTCCTTCAACCCCAAAACATGCGAAGACTTGCGTGTTTCCCCGAACTCTCATGATCCGCACGTTATGGGCCTGGGTTGGGGTCACTGTGTAAAACATGGCGGTGGGACACCAGCACTGAATACCTGAGAACCAATGCCAACATTGGGATGATGTTCCAATGATGAATCAGCATGTTACGTAGGTCTTGGGAACAGAATTGATCTGCATCGAGTGCTCGGCACTAGTGGCTCCTAATTTGCACTGCAAATCGATTTCTCAAGATTGACCGTCAGGTTGCGAATACACCGTGACAAATTCAATGACGCAGCAAGAGCCTGTGCACTCGCAATTCCCACCAAATTCCAGTCAAGATCGATACTCAGCGTGTCCAGAGATGGCATTTCCTTCAATGCAGCAAGCGCTTGCACACCACTGTCTGTCAGTGAATTCCCATCAAGATTGAGGCTCAGGGTATGTAGAGATTCTGAATCCTTCAATGCCGCAAATGCCTGGGCACCACTGTCTTGCAGTGAATTGTATGCAACATTGAGGCTGAGAATCTGTAGAGAGGATGACTCCGCAAATGCAGCAAGTGCCTGGGCACTGCTGGCGCTCAATGTGTTGTATGCAAGATCAAGACGCAGGGTGTGAAGGGAGGGTGCATCCTTCAATGCAGAGAGCCCTTGCACGCCATCATCTCCCAAGGAATTCACTTGAAGATCAAGGCGTAGATTGTGTAGAACGGGCGCATCCTTAAATGCAGCAAGTGCCTGGGCACCATTTGCCCCGAGTGAATTGCCATCAAGATTCAGGCTCAGGGTGTGCAGGGAAGGCGCATCCTTCAACGCAGCAAGGGCGTGTGCACAGCAGGCCCCAAAGGAATTCCATCCGAGATTGAGGTTCAACGTGTGTAGAGTGGGTGCATCCTTGAATGCGGCAAATGCCTGTGCACTGCTGTCATCCAATCGATTGGCCTGAAGATTGAGGCTCAGGGTGTGCAGAGACGGGGTGTGCTTCAATGCTGCAAGCGCCTGAACACCACTGGCCCCCACTGAATTGCATTCGAGGTTGAGGCTCAGAGTGTGCAAAGAGGGAGCGTGCTTCAGTGCAACAAGTGCCTGGGCACCAGTGGCCTCCAAGGAATTCCATCCGAGATTGAGGGTCAGAGTATGAAGCGATGGCGCGTCCTTCAGCGCAGCCAGCGCCTGGGCACCGCTGGCTCCCAATAAATTGCACTGAAGATCAAGTCGCACCGCACACAGTGAGGGCACATCCTTCAGCGCTTTAAGTGACTGTACACTGCTATCTCCCACTGACATCCCGCAGAGGCAAAGAGTTAACCACGCATAGCTGCAGCATTCGCACTGAACGGATTGCGGCTGCGAACGTCCAAACCGGAATTTGAGATCCAGTGTTCTGGCACTGTCCACGGCCGCCATCAATCTATTCACATCGGCTTTGGATTTGAGCATTCCCACATAGTGTCTCCCCAGACATTTCCACAGGCTGCGGCAGACCTGACTCAAGATATCGGACCACAGGAACAGATAAATGCGTTGCCATATGTCAGCCGGCAACTGCAACCACATGCTGCACCTGCACAATCGCAGACAGGATGATCCCAAATGCAATGGCCGTGGCGGGCATGCCATACTTACTGGCGGTGTTTGGATGCACTGTGCACCAACCATCTCTACTACTGTTTCCTGCACCAACAGGTTGAAATTGCCATCTGTGATGTGGGTTGCGCGAAGCACATTCGAATTGTATGTCCTCATGTCCAACCCAAAATGATGATGCCAGTCTGAACTTGCCGACATTGTTCCTAGCTGCAATCTCCCCCCCACCATGGGGGCGCAGTGGGGGTGGGGGGAGGGGTGTGCCATACAGGCTGAAGGAGTATGCCGGTTGGTACTGCCGGGTGTACATACGTGTGCGCCTTTGAGGAAGGAATCCTCCAATTGTGGAGAGGTTTGGTTGCCAACCCGTCGGGTTGGGGGTGAAGAGGGAGGGTTCAGAAAACTGCAAGAGGTGGGTAGCCAGTTGGGCTGCCTAACAGCTGGGGGGGGGGATATTTTTATTGCGCGAGAGTGAGACAAATTGTCCCCCTATTCACAAATGCTGCTTCTGCCACTTGGCGTCCCTCATATGCCAGCGCCGGCATGCTCCACATAAAGTCTTTCCCAAGAAAGTGACATTTGGAGGGTGCTCACCACCACCACCGATGTGGGAAATGTAACACAGGGCCAGGAGGTTCAGATCACCAAGTTTTACCCATCAGTAGTGCGCAGCATGCTCAGGCATTTTGCCAGTTGTTTCAGGGATTTACCGCCTGTGCAGGATGCAGTGGTGTTTGTCCTACCAAAGCCCAACGGTGGGGGCTAGGCAGGGTTCTTGGCCTACCAAGCGGGCATGTGTCCAACCTTGCAGCGGGGCCTAGACAGCTCGCTGCAGTGGAAGTCTTCTTGCCATCAAATGGTCCTTTGAGGGCACACACGCCGTCAGAACTGCACGCACCCTCGCAGATGCACCGCACATTTCAAAACTGCAACAGCCAAGGCCACACTTGTCGCATTTTGTCGTGGTCAATGCCTCAGAGGAAGCGTTGCCGCATAGGGCGCATGCGAGGTGCAAATAGGGTGCGCGCAGAGCAAAACTTTGGGCTTGAATGCTCTCGACCGGCACTATTGAAGGGTCTATCCAACTCCTCTCGCTTTGGGGTCCCCGATATGCCTGGGTTCTGCAGATATTCAAGTCCCTCCCACTCGTGAGACCCCATACGGCAAAAGTTATGCAATCCTTCCCATCTTTCATGCCATCATTGATACACGAAATATTGGGAGCATCACTTGGTTTGATGTTTGAAGTGCACAAGGTGAAGCTTGTGCACAACACACATCACATAACCGAGCTGCCACTGCTGTCACAACATCTTTATTTCATCCCTTGAGCGTCCTCCTGCCTGCGGTGGTGCCCCACCGACAATGCAGATGGACTCTTTTGTGTGCATTTCTTGCGTTACCCTCTGAGCCAACGACAAAGGGGGCGGGCCAGCAAATCAGCATCTTACATAGGGCCACTTGGTGTGAGTATCTCAGTGTACAGTTTCTCCGAATGCAACGGGTGATCAAGCATGGGGTGGGTGTGCGACTATGCTACACAAAGAACACAACTATTTCACTATTTCACTAAACATGACCATGTTGCTGACGACGCGCACCAGAGGAGTCACAAGCAAACACAGCGCTTTCTAGGGTCCCATTTCTCTCCTTTCCTCAATCTTCCGATATTTTCCCTGACCCCAACCCCCGTGCTACAGTGTGTCTTGTCCCCTGACGATTCCCCCCATCGGTCGTATCGTAAAGTGTGGCCTAGCACTGCGCCTCGGTGTCCTCTTGCTCTTCTATTTTCATCTCTCTCTGTTGTCCCTTTTCCCACTTCCTTCTGTTTCCCGCTTTCGGTCGGAACTCAGGCGCTCCTCATCATTGGCGGCAACACCTAAATGCCCGGAGGTCAAACCGAACACATCCTATTCACCAGTGCCCCGGCTGCACTCCTCTTCCTGTTGCGCAGGTACTCCAAAGTCCGTGAAGGGTGGGACCACATGTACACTTTGGCAGCCCGCACATATGCACAGAACATGCGGTAGAACTGCAAAATGCTGCAACACGCCCTCCATCAGACACCGAGTCGAGCAATCAATGTCCACAGGTCCACACCAACATCTCAGTGGTCCACTCAGATCCAGCGGACCTTCAGTAGGCACAAGTTACCCCTCTGCCAGTTTTCAGCAACGGCACCACACCTTCTGTGATTGTGATACCAACACCGACGGCACTGCAGGCCCATGTACCTGAACAAGCCTGTGCTCCCGCACGGGGCCCAACCAAAATCAAACCACCGCGCGCAGAATGCAGCACTTCCAGCCACTGCGTGTACACAAATGGACCCTCCACAGAGGGCCTTCGTCGTGTGTGGCAAAGGACACGGGGCCGTTACCAAACCCGCCATCCTGATCCTCGCGGACCAATGGTCCTGCAAATCGTGTGTGCCTACCGCGCCGGCATCGCCCAAGGGCCAGTGCCGAGGTGGCATACACGCAGCGACGCCGCGAGTAGAGTTGCTACCACCCGACCAAGTTGGGGATGAGGATGGATTGGGAAGGGGCGATGGACTCACAAGTACGGGCAGACCAGTGTCCCTTTGTAGCACCGTTCTTGCGCTGGGGGCGCAGCAATGGGCATTGGGCGATGCCATCCCCTCCACTACGTACCATTGTACTGCACCCCAGCCTGCTCTAGCCTCCCGCTGCCGCACCCCATTGGTTGTGCCGGTCCACTGGAAATCCGACCGAGTGCACTTCAGCCGTGGGTGAGGCGTTGTTGGCATGATAAGTGTGCTCACTTGGGGCCTATTCACAAATATTCTACCCTTATCCAGCGAGGACCCTGTGTGCCCTACACAAACACTTCAACAACGTCACAAACCCTCTGTAACCGTCCGCATCACTGTACCCCCCCGTCACCCCTCCACAAAACTGTTCAACGGTGACCTCGGCGCACGGTGCAGCAGGGCTTCAAATCAACAACCCACACAAAAAAATGACTCACAGCCGATGGTGGCCGATGGTGACCAAAAACTTTAATGCCGGTTTGAAATTGACACAAACGCTCCAATGTGAGCTGCCCCCCTCCCCCCTCTTTCTGTCTGCCTGTCTGTCTGCCTGTCTGTCTGTCTGTCTTTTGCATCACTGGTCTAATACCCCTGGCACGCGCCTGCAAAGCGGGGCAGCCCACACATGATCCATCATGAAGCGGAGGACGTGCTCCACGAAGACACAACACCAATGAATGATGGTTTTTTCGCCGGCACTTCTCTCCGCTTTCATGGTCCAGCCCCATTTCGCATCCATCAGCTTCCCCCCCTCTGCACTGTCGCAGGACAGCCCTTCAGCACAGGTCTGGTCCGCAGGGCGAGCCCCCTCGGCAAAGTACATCGGTCGCTCCACACAAATCTCCGCCATCTCCTCAGGCCACCCTCACGCACTGCTCAGCCCCGGGGTACTCTGGCAGCACGAGGTCGTGCTTCTCCGCGAAGGCGGGGCTGACGAAGCGGCCGCCCACGTAATGCACGCCGTTGAATTCCGACGCGCACTTCTTCGGGGCCGTGAGGGACACAAGCATGTGAGGCTGGATGCCGCCGGGCGGGGGGCCCCCGTCCACCGCCCACCCGCTCGGGATGTCCACGCTGACAATGGGGATCGGCGTGGCCTTCAGCGCCGCCAGAATCGCGTCGAACGGGGGCCTGGGCTCGCCGGCGAAGGAGAAGCCGAAGATCGCGTCCATGACGACGCCGAAGCCGCCGGCGCTCAGGTCCGGCATCGCCTCGAGCACGGGGATGCCGAGCTCCCGGCACTGCCTGGCCAAGTTCTGGTACAGCGCTTTGGACGTTTGTTTGGGGTACACGATCGTGACCTGGGCCAGGCATGGGGGATGGGCAGGCGTGCACTGGAAAAGGGGGCTACCCCGCCCCTCTTTGGCCCCGCTTCAGCCTTCTGTCCCCCAATGGCCCTCCAACCGCTCCGGACCCGTCAGACATGGCCTCCCAACCACTGCTCCAACTGCCTGTACTCGCCATTGCAACCGCTCTTGGACCCAAACTTTGGGCCCGTTTCTCCTAAAGCGCATCCCTGGGAATGGTGTCAGGTAGAAGAAAGGAGGTTGTGTTGAGAGACATCACCGGAGCCGGACCTGTAGTGCAGTGGCTGCCACTGCAGCACCCTGTGCACCATTGACAGGAGACACTACAACTCGCCAATGGGGTGGGCTGAGGATCTAGACCCCCTGTGTGACATTCCGTCTAGTTGCTGCTCCTTTACGGGGCCCTGGACAGTCACCCGTTCTTCCCTTCGCATGTTGCGTCGGGTTGCTGCTTTCTGCCGGCCGCTGCAGCCAGTGCTCTTGCTGGTGTCGTTTCCACGTTCGCGGAGCCCAGTAGTTGGTGTGTTGGGGCTGTGCTGAATGTGGCATGGTGTGCCATTTGCGCGTCAGCGGCGCCCAATAGTTGGCATATTGAGGATGTGCTGGTTGTTGCCGGGGTCATTTGACTGTTTTTGCTGTCCACGCACCTCTGTCCACAGGCCATCCGTAGCCTGCCTCGCTGTGTTTCTGTGTGCGTGAGGCCCAGGTGCCCTGTTCCTCCACGTGCTGTCCCGGCCGTCCACCATATGTCCTTTTCCCCCTCACGGCTGGTCTGCCCCTGATGGGCTCCCGCTCCTGTTGCGCAAACAGCACATCTGCGCTGCAGGAGACACCCTCCACCTGATGCGGGTTGAGCAGGGGTTGCCCTGGCACCCGGTAGCGACGAGGCTGGCTGGCCAAACCATCCCCTTTATTGTCGCTGCCTCCCACGCGCACGCTCTGCCATCCGCTCCATTCTGGTTCCCTGTTCCCGCTGTTCTGGTTGCCTCTCCTGCCTTGCTGTGCCCCTCCTCCTTGTTTGCTGTGCTCGCCCTTGTCCCTCCTGGTGTAGCTCCCGCGTTCTGTGTGTCTGTGTTGCTCCTCCCCCTGTCTGTTAGCGCTCCTGGGTGCCCCTATCGCGCGAGGAAAGCGTAGCTCGATTGTGGAAATAAGCGTAAGTCGCTTTTTTATTTTTTTTTGGCGTAAGTCGCGTAACTTTTTTTTTTGGCGTAAGTCGCGTTTTTTTTCCGACGGAATTTTTTTTTTTGGTGTAAGTCGCGTAAACTTTTTTTTTTTGGCGTAAGTCGCGTATGGGGGAAAAAAACCCATTTTTCCAAAAAAAGGCGGGGAAACACAAGAACCACCCAACAACCGCCATTGCTACCGGAGGAGGTGAAGCATATAGCCCCCACGGACATTTTGGGTACCTCCGGCATGGGTAAAGCAATGGAGCCGTGGCGTGAAGGGTGGTTTTTATACTCATCGCCGGCAGATGGCGGAAATAACGTGCGGCAGATGGCGGAAATAACGTGAAGCATACTCATCATGACCGCAAACAAAAAATGCAATTTGCCCTTCGGCCTTTGGCAAGCGGTATCAAAATGACTATATTGCTGCCGGCGTCACCGGCTACGAAGCTCAAGCCAGTGATACCACCTGAGTCCGGTCACCTGAGGCGAACTACATTCTTCGCATGCAACCATAATGGCGTGGGGCCAACTACAAGAAGTCGCCAAACACACGCTTGTAGATCAAATCAGACTTTGTGTCCGATGCCTTCGGCTTTGCACGCGGATTTGTGTTCCGCGCACAAGCGTTACGGATGTCCTTCACAAGCAACTCTTCCATCTCTCGAATAAATCGTTTGTCGTTCACCAACCGACCCTCTGCGCCCTTTGGGTACGCCTCGGGCACCTCGAAAAGCTTCCCACGGATGAACACGTATGGACGGGCATCATCACTTGTGGGGGGGTTAGAAGAGGAAGTGGACTGCGGGGTTTGTAGAGGGGCCTTAACATTGCCCTTCACTGACTTCCCATCTTGGGGCACGTCCTCGGAGTTGGAGGCCGGGATGGCAAGGAATTCTCCCACCGAAGGCTCCGAGGAGGAGGCAGCAATGTTGCCCTCGGGTTCCGAAAGAGGATCCTCTTCATCGAAAAGGAGGGGGGAAGTAGATTGGGGCAGGGACTCAGGGTTGGAGGCTGGGGGAGGAGGAGATTCTCCGGGCTTCCTGCAGGTCAACTCCTTCTCCCACCCATTCTCCGGGGATGGTGCCGGGGACTCGGACGGAGCGATCCGCATTGATGATGCGCAGTGCTTCCTTGATGAATCCTTCGAGCAAAGGTGTAACAACAACATCGTCCAGGCTTCCCCTTTGGTTGGCCACCTCATCACAAAGATGCAGCGATTGATAGCCACATGACCAACCATCCTCTTGAAAACCCAAAGTCCAAGCATGTGCGGCAACACCCTTTGACTGGAGGCGTCTCAACATTGGCCGGACCAAAGAATTACCACAAAGTGGCTCCCAAATGTGGACTTTGAACGCCCATACTGGGACTTTGCAGTCGATGGCACAAAGAAACCAATGGAGCCCTTCGCGATCGTCACTGTTAACAATAAATATGTGGCGCTGCCTCCAAGCCAAACGAACAGTTTTATGGTTGTTGCCCTTACTGTCTTCGTACTTCCTCATCCTATTCAGGCAGGTCGCAATGTATGTCACCGCCATAGTCCATGCCCGTGGCTCCTCGACCTCATTGTGGTACAACTTGTCGTTCTGCCACGCAACAATGTCCTTGTCGCTTAACCAATCTCCCACAACAAGAGGCTTGGTTTCATCGACTGGCGTCCGGCGGGTCGCCATCCGTGCTGGAGCCACAGGGATAGCAGTATCCTCCTCCTCGGAAATGCCGGCAATCAACGGCTTGGCTACGTTGGAGGGAGTGGCAAGGACAGGCACCACGGCATCTTGCTCTGGAGTGGCGGCATTTGAAAGCTCGCTCACCCTACCAGCTAGTACAAACGCCTCGTACGAGTCCACCTCATCCTCAACAGGACCTAACCCCAACTCGAGGGGCCACGCAACAAAGCGTGGATTGTGAGTCCCTAACCCCAACTCGAGGGGCCACGCAACAAAGCGTGGATTGTGAGTCCCTAACCCCAACTCGAGGGGCCACACAACAAAGCGTGGATTGTGAGTCCCTAACCCCAACTCGAGGGGCCACACAACAAAGCGTGGATTGTGAGTCCCTAACCCCAACTCGAGGGGCCGCGCAACAAAGCGTGGATTGTGAGTCCCTAACCCCAACTCGAGGGGCCGCGCAACAAAGCGTGGATTGTGAGTCCCTAACCCCAACTCGAGGGGCCACGCAACAAAGCGTGGATTGTGAGTCCCTAACCCCAACTCGAGGGGCCACGCAAAAGAGCGTGGATTGTGAGTCCCTAACCCCAACTCGAGGGGCCACACAACAAAGCGTGGATTGTGAGTCCCTAACCCCAACTCGAGGGGCCACGCAACAAAGCGTGGATTGTGAGTCCCTAACCCCAACTCGAGGGGCCACGCAACAAAGCGTGGATTGTGAGTCCCTAACCCCAACTCGAGGGGCCACACAACAAAGCGTGGATTGTGAGTCCCTGACCCCAACTCGAGGGGCCATACAACAAAGCGTGTATTGTGAGTCCCTAACCCCAACTCGAGGGGCCACACAACAAAGCGTGGATTGTGAGTCCCTAACCCCAACTCGAGGGGCCGCGCAACAAAGCGTGGATTGTGAGTCCCTAACCCCAACTCGAGGGGCCACGCAACAAAGCGTGGATTGTGAGTCCCTAACCCCAACTCGAGGGGCCACGCAACAAAGCGTGGATTGTGAGTCCCTAACCCCAACTCGAGGGGCCACGCAAAAGAGCGTGGATTGTGAGTCCCTAACCCCAACTCGAGGGGCCACACAACAAAGCGTGGATTGTGAGTCCCTAACCCCAACTCGAGGGGCCACGCAACAAAGCGTGGATTGTGAGTCCCTAACCCCAACTCGAGGGGCCACGCAACAAAGCGTGGATTGTGAGTCCCTATCCCCAACTCGAGGGGCCACACAACAAAGCGTGGATTGTGAGTCCCTAACCCCAACTCGAGGGGCCACACAACAAAGCGTGGATTGTGAGTCCCTAACCCCAACTCGAGGGGCCACGCAACAAAGCGTGGATTGTGAGTCCCTAACCCCAACTCGAGGGGCCACGCAAAAAAGCGTGGATTGTGAGTCCCTAACCCCAACTCGAGGGGCCACGCAAAAGAGCGTGGATTGTGAGTCCTTCTCCATATTTTTATTTTTTCTGGCTGTAGGTTGCGTATCGAAATAAGCGTAGGTCGCGTACCTCGCTTTTTTGTAAAAAAAAAAAAAGCGTACCTCGCTTTTTTATAAGAAAAAAAGCGTAACTCGCTTTTTTATATAAAAAAAAAAGGCGTAACTCGCTTTTTTATATAAAAAAAAAGCGTAACTCGCTTATATTTTTTTTGCCGTAGGTCGCGTATCAAAAAAAGTGTAAGTCGCGGAACTTTTTTTTTGGTGTAGGTCGCGTCGCAAAAAAAGCGTAAGTCGCGTATCATAAATTTTTCAGTTTTTTTTTCCACACGCGACTTACGCCAAAAAAAAATCAATAAATAAGCGACTTACGCCAAAAAAAAAAAATAAGCGACTTACGCTTGACACCTGTCGCGCACCCCCTCCTGTCCAACCCGCCTGCACCCCCGTACGAGGGTTTCACAACTCCTTACGACATGGACTGTCCCGTGCGCGGTTGGCTGGTCACGGCCCTGTTGCCACCCCCGTGGCGGGCACCTCCCGGCGCGCGGGGCACAGTTCCTGCCCTTGTGGAGTACGTGGGCACCTTGTAGAGGGAGGGGGGGGGGTGTTTGCTGATGGCTCTCTCGGCGTGCGCTGCATTAGTGGTTGCTGCAGTGCTCGCACCTCATGGTTCCCTTGTGTATTGTTGTGTGTCCTGTTGGGGCTCGTCTCACTGCCGAGTGTGGGGCGGCCCTGTGCCCAGTTGCTTTGCTGCTTGCGTTCCTCCCAATTTCGGGCTCTTTCTTTTTCTGCTGGCACGCTCATTGCTGCTGGTGTGCGGCGCCGGGGGGGGGCAGCATGTCGCTCCCTGCATCCCCTTGTGGCTGTCGGGTTGTCCCACTTGCAACCCCCCCCCCCCCCTGAGGGAGACACCATTCCAGGTCTTGTTAAATTCAGAGCCTGCGTGGCGACCTTTGCCCGATGCACGGCATCGCCCGGTGGCCAGGCAGGGGCTGCAGCTGAGGGTCACAGTGCGCCTTGTCTGAACTGTCCTGTCGTTGGGCATTTAGAGGGCACGTTTGCCCGGCGCACACACGGCATGGCCTCAGATCATTGAACTGTATGTGCCGGTGAGAGAGAGGAGGGGGTTGCTCAATCCTGCCGTCCTTGGGCCGCATGCCATGATAGCTAAGTCATTTGTTTTTCCGTCAGAAGGCTCGGGCTCACTATAGCTGACTTTTGACCACACAATGCTCGACCCCGATGTCGGGCTGTGGACTGCTATGTCAGGACATGGAGTCACAAAATGCCATGCGGTGATCTGGGGGCTCCGCACCGCCATGCGCTCTCCTTGGAGTGCTACCTACATTGTCCTGACCCCTGCGCTTTTCCCCACTGCGCTGTGAGATGACGCTGTGCTCAATCAACACTCCGTGTGCGACGACGGAACAAGGGGACGTTGCGCTGCAGCGCGGCAAGGCTTCAAGCGAAGAGGCGGGATGCTGCACTCAGGTCGCTCCTCACGAACAGTCCCCAATGAGACCGTCAACCAAGCGTCACTGACCTTTGTACTGGGCCATCACTGTCAACCCCAGCCCTATCTCAGCCGAGACCCCCACGCCCCTGCCCCCCACAAAAATACTGCGCCTATCACAAGTCATCTCCCCGTGCTCACCCCCTGAGCACTTCCAAGAGATCACAGGCTGGAGCCAGGCCTTTGCTTAGTGATACTGGGGGGATAAAACTCGCCCCCACGGGATTTTGGCTGACCCACCCACCCACCCACCCACATCAGAAAACTTTTCCTCAGGAAAAAAATGAAATTTTATCACAGGGGCCCGAACTTGGAGGTCGATTTTAGGTACACACTGACCCCCCCCCCCCCCCCCCGGTATAGTATCAACCAGCTACTAAACAAAGGCCTGGCTGGAGCCCGCGGTCTGGCAGTGAATGGGGCTCAGGGCTCAGGCAGCACCTCAAACCCAAAATGCGCCAGGTGGCGCGCCGCCACGAGGCCGTCGCCGCCATTATTGCCGGGGCCGCAGACAATGAGGATCTTGCACGGGGCGTACTCCTTCTGGACGGCACAGGCCACACTCAGCCCCGCCAACTCCATGAGGCAGTCGATGGAGAAGCCACGCTCTCCCATGAGCTCATCGTCGATGGCCTGGGCCTGCGCCGCGTTCAGGTGCGTGAGCGGCGTTGCTTCGCCGGTCACGGCGGCCATGGCCATGTAGCGCCGCTGCGGCGCGGTGTGCACGCTGGAGGCGTGCACTGCGGCCGTGTGGCCGTGGAGGCGCTGCCACATTACACCCGATGCCACCGCTGCCAACCCCATGAGTCCCATCCACTTGAAGGAGCCCGCACCATAGGCCTGTGCTGTCGACGTGCTTGCGACAGTGGGCTTGCCGTTGTCGTAGGCCTCGTCGGATGAGGGCACCGGGTGCCCCGCAGCCGCAGCAAAATTGCGAGGGGTCCCTTTGCTGAGGCGGGTGTAGCCCGTGTGCAGAGGCCGGGCCCTCGTGATGGTCTGGCCCATCCACACGCGGTGTGGTGTCACCAGTTGTAGGGGAATGTACGCGTGGGTTCCGGGGCGGCGGGGCAGCAGAGCGCCAAGTGGCGAGTGCGCCAGCGTGAGGGACAGAAAAAGCACTGCAAAGCCTGCAAGCAGACAGAGAGATTGTCTACTGCACGTCTTTGGCGGCATGAGTGCCCTGGTCGAAAACAAATTAGACACTTGGGACGGACAACCCTCACCATATCCTGCAATGACTGGCCCACTCCCTCCCTTGGCCCAACAATGGATGCACTGTGCTCCTCGGGCAAGCGGAGGAGGAGTAAGAGGAGGACATGTGCCCCCCGCCACCGCACGGTGTTGGTGGCGGGGTGCACTGCTATAGGTAGGGGCTCTGTTTTGCCGTTCCCCGACACACGTGCAAAAAACAACAAGAGAATCACAGACAAAAGACGAGACACACACCGTCTGGTGACCGATGGTATCGGTGGCGGGGCACACCGCTATAGCAGTTGGTGGTGGGGACCGTCACCACTAGCTCCCTGGATGCGTCGGGACTCGAACTAGCAACTATGGTTCTCACGCCCAGGACGAAGACAACTCCACTAAGCCACGCCTCGTACCGCACACCCGCACAAAATGGGGCACCCAATACGTTGGGTGCATCCCATTCCTCTTCAAGTACCATCTATGGTTGCGGGATTCAAACCGCCGAGTGCCTCTCTTCAGCCTCGACGAATACCACTCAGCTAAGAAGGGGTCCCGGCAATAGAGGTCACCCCGCGCACTTAATTGTGGATACACAACGGCTTACACAACCTATATCCATCCTCGTCACTAACATTGGTGCTAGGTCCCGACTCTTCCCCACCAAGCCTAGGCTAAACGCCCGTCACCAACATTGTTGACGGGTTGACGGGTTGGTCCAAGAAAACTTTTCCCCCGTTTTTTGGTGTTTTTTGGTGTTTTTTTGGCACAAAGTGGTGCCAAAAGCCCATTTGGGGGGTTTTGAAGGGGGGATGGGGGGGCTAGGGGGGTTCGGGCTTGAGTCAGTGGTTGCCATGGGTCGCCATTTGTTGTTTTTGTTTGCTCGACTTGTTTTTTCTTTGCAACACAAAATTCTATTGCCTTCGGCAGTGCACCTCGAAGAGAGGTTGACAGTCAGCCAATCAGTCCCCGAGCCAGCAAGCAGGCAGTCAGACAGATACACACAGTTTGGGTTTTTTGTCAGTGGCAGATGCGGCACCAAGCAGCAGGGAGGCCCTGCGTCGCAATACAAGTAGCGGCCGAGTGGAAACGCAGCCGACCGGCATCCGTGTGGTCGGCGGTTCGAACCCCAATCTGCCCACTTTTGCGCCGCCGCCGGCGGCGGCGCTAAAAGTCAGCAGCTCAGGATTCAAACCGACGCCTGCACGTCTGGTATCGGCTGCGTTACCATTGGACCGCTGGCCGTGTTACCAGCACCGTGCGTCCCCACTGCTTGTAGCCTATTAAGCAAAAACTTTTGACCCCCCCCCCCACCCCCCCACCCCCCCACTCAAAAAAGTGATATCCAGTTTTAGGGGGTAGAGGCCTCAAAATCAAAAAATCCATTGGGGGATGCTCTTATTGGGCAAAATAATGATTTTACAAGGGGTTGGACATCCAATATCATGCCTTGGGGTAGGTATGCTACGCGAATGACCCCAAAAAAGGGGGGTATATGACGCCCGCGCCTGCGCTTGATCTAACAACCTCTCTTCGAGGTGATTTTTGTTTTTTTTTGTGGTACCATGAATTTTATATTTGTCTAATGCTTACTATGGGTCCTAGGGTCCCAAATTTTGTTGTTGCCGGCCTCTGCTGGTGTAACAGGAAATTCAAATTCTTAGTCCCACGCTTGCCATCCGTCCCAATGATCCAATTTACGCCCCTGTTTGCTTATGCTAGTGTACGTGTACCAGGAATTTTAATTTTTTAGTCCAAAACAGACGGCCGACCCATTGCTCCACTGACAGGACGGCCCGCAGGATGACCTACTTGTATGCCCCAAGGATGGTGACCGCAATGCCGGCTTGCAACTCCTGGAGGCCCAAGAATGCGGTACAGCTTTGCCCATCACACATCGTGCGAGTGTAGATCAACTCGGCCTTATGCGCTCCGCGGTCCGCAGAGCTGTCGGAGGCAAGGGCAAAGAAACTACCCCCCCCCCCCCCCCCCTTGTATAAGCTACGCCAAAGTCCCAAAAAAAATACGGTTCCTACGCCTACTGTAGCTTGGACACGGGCGTAGCTTGCGCGCGACACATGCAACTACCGACACACACGTAAATCAGCGCATAGTATGAGTGCACCTCAACCTCCACCCATGTTCCCAAAGGCATGCAAACACAAGAAAGTGTTTGAAACATGGAAATCCAGGTTCACACCCATGTTCTCACAAGCAATGAAGCATTAGAAGCCTACAAATATTCGGCTTAGAAACCCTTCTTGCGATCATACACCATGCGGAACAACTGCACATGCTCACCACTTGAAGATGCCTTTGGAGAACCCTTTGCCTGAGGTTTAGGGGCTGGTTTGGGCTAAGGCAACTTCAAGTTCTTGGGAATGAAATTGCCTTGCATGTGGTCTCTTGTAAAATACAACTTCCCATCAAAGACATGGGCTATTATCCACACACCTCGGGCAGCCTTAGCCCAAACAAATTCAGTGGGAGCATAATCGGGGTCACTAGAATCATCACTTGAAGAAGAGGACTCAGAAATGGGGTGGGTTCAAGTGGGCAAACACTCACAACAAATGTGTCCATGACTCTATATGACTGGCAAATTCGGCAAACCCATGTCATATGTGGCTGCACTACCTTTGGTACCGAATTAAAATTAGGCACCAAATTAATACGGTCCCTACGCCTACTGTAGCTTGGACAAGGGCGTAGCTTACACAAGAGGCCATGAAGCAACGGATACTTGGCTACCGAACGCCCCCGTGTCACAGGCGACCGGTCATTGCCACGCAAAGTTCAATCAGTTCCTCGTATTGTGCATTAATCACGACTGGAATGTTCCTTTGTGTACCTGCTCACAGGTCTGCTCTGCTTACGAAACACCAATACTATAGCACCTCAAAATCGTCTACCTCAAGCGATCCTCAACATGAAGATCTCAACTTCGATATCATTGCACCTTGACATAATGTAATATCATGCCTTCCGAGTTCCCCCGGCTGGAGACCCACAAGTGAAGCTTAAAAGCGTTGCAGAAGCTCTACAGTGCTCCCCGACACTCATTCGGTCTTGGGGAATCCAACAGCGGGCCATAGGAAGCTTTACGCCCCTGCCCAAACGTCAGCGACACTCAGAGAGAGCGAAGGCTGACAGGTCGTTGCCAACACTTAGAGAAACCGCGGGTAGTGGGGTCAGGGCCGGAGGGGCCCTGAAGCACCAAGTTCGGCTGCCTGTAATCAAACAAAATGTAAAATCTATATATACTGGTCAGTGTCTGGTCGGCTCGGCATGTTGAAAAGAAGCAGGCTCAAAACTGATCATCTAACTCCTGATGTGCCGGTGACATTTCCACTGGAGCCGCATTCGGCCACTGCTCCTGACAGGTGTCCAGATGCAACCGAGCAACGGGGCTCGTAACTACGCGCATGTCCAAGACAATCAATTAATCCTCTCAATATTGATCATTTGAATCCTCCCCCCGGATCCTGCGGGCTGTCGCGGCAGTCGGTTGGGGTGTTACTGATCTTCATAATGACGTCAAACCCATCCTTCACACATCCAAAGACGGGGCGCTTGGAGGGGAATAGGTCCGTGTTCTCACCGGTGGCATAACACCAGTGAGACCCTCCGCGACAGGGCGCGGGGCTTGTTGCCAGCTCATTAGAAATGTTGCCTCTTGCATTGTGCTGCACTTCCAGCTCATTAAGAATGTCGCCTCCTGCATTGCGCCGCACGTCCAGCTCATTAGGAACGTTGCCTCCTGCATTGTGCTGCACTTCCGGCTCATTAGGAATGTTGCCTCCTGCATGGCGCTGCACTTCTTGCTCATTAGGAATGCTGCCTCCTGCACTGCGCTGCACCTCCAGCTCATTAGGAATGTTGCCTCCTGCATTGCGTTGCACTTCCAGCTCATTAGGTATGTTGTCTCCTGCATTGCGCTGCACGTCTTGGTCACCAAACTTGAAAGCCGAATTGGGCTCAGGATCTCCGTTCCCACTTTGAGGGTTTTTGGGGTCCCGTGCAAATGGGTATCCAAACTGCAGCATAAAATTGGGAATTTTGTCAGAACTCTTCTGCGGCAGTGGATCAGCGTGAGGCCGGCTGTCGGCCTTGGCGTTTGCCTTGCCGACGATCCTGCCGTCCCCTGGTATCATCCGCCATCTCCTGTCGATGCTTCGTGGGATGCTCTTGGAAGAGTCCGCCAGCGGCCCGCCGTTGTCCGGGAGCGGCTGCCGGAGTGTTGGTGTAGTCAGTGAGTTGGACACAATCCGAGCGTCCACTTGTGATGCATGATCCATGAGGTGTTGAAAGTCGAAGAAAAAAAATAGACACTCAGAAAGTTACTTACACAACTTACACAAGAGGGGGGGGGGGGCATCCTTCGGGACACACCCCTCGGTTGCCCGGATGGGTGCAGAGATGGCATGCATGATGGGCATAGCTTGCCGTCGTGTTCGATACGCCGGTGCCACTGTACCACGTCACCAAACAAATTCTCGAATGACGCCATCCGCTTCACGATGCGGTACACGAGCATGAACAAGCCAAAAATGCGCACCAGCTCGGGTAGTCCGCCAATGAGGGTGCTCGATGTGCTGTCGCTTTCCCAAGGGGCGAGAGCCACCGCACGGAGTCCAGAGTTGCTGTGTTCCAGCACACCCCTACGGCGCAAAGTATGGGTTCCCGTATGCCAAGCCTTGTGCATACCCGGTTGAGGGTAGGCCTTACATGTAAGGCACCACATCAACCCATGAACCTGATGCTTGCACACCTTGCATGGGCACATGACATCTCCAGGTGGACAGTCACAAATGCGGCACACGCATATGAAACATTTAGCTTGGTGCAAGCAAAGTGCATGGATATGTTGATTGCACCTCGAGCACAAAAGGATATCTCCCAACAGCTTCTCACCGCAACACCCACAAGAAGGCAGCACGGATGTAGGTGTGAAGAAACCCAACACCGTGGCGCCATGGGGCTGCGGGTTGTCGGCTGAAGGGGTGGGCGGCACCTCATCCTCGGCATCTGTCGCATTCAAGTCTGTGGAACGAACACACCAACCATTCCTGGTGGTACCCTGCTGAGCGGCATGGCTCACTTGAGTGGGCCAAATAGCCGTCCCCTTGTCCTTCAAGTGGGCGATGGCCGATGCTATGGTTGGAAACCAGCGCCAGTCGCCTCCAGATTCGGGGCGCAACCACACTCCGGGCATGGCGGAAAAACGAAAAGAGTGAACAAAAGAGCAAAGAGAAGGAAATGGTTCCCTGTCCTTGCCACAGCCCTGTTGAACCAAACCAGCCCGTTGATACCCTCTACTGCACATGTAGTTTCACTTTCCACCATCTAAACCTTCCCATCGATGAAACACCCACAACATCTTGTATCTCAAACCCAAGCGTGCAACAACCGTTGCCAATCCCTTCCAAAAACCAACACCTGGTGAACTTGAACGATTGTGACCCCACACCTAGGGAGTGACCCGACGGACTTGTCCAGATTGCTGATGTCTACAAAACAAATGTGCGATAAAAAAAAATTGCCAAAAATGAGGTAAAATGCCACATGTGGTGATGGACAACAATGCATATGGGCTCCAATGACATGAAAAACACAAAAAAAAAAACCGAAAAACACACAAAAATGCGCAAAAACACAAAAAAAACGGGGAAAAACAAAAAAAACAAAAAAGTGTTTTTTTTCCATTTGACGGGTGGACTTGGCGGGCATTTCGCCCAGGTCTGTTCCCCACTACTATACCCCGGCAACAACATAGCATACAGCTCAGGATCCAGCTCATAGTCGGGAGCCCTCCTACCCTCCCCAGGGGAGGAGGGGGGCTTCGGCCCCGGGGGGGGGTCTCATGGGGGGGGGGGGGTTATAAACACCATATATATGTGTGTGTCCGTGTGCAACAAAGGAATGCTTGGAAACAACATGGTTCAAGGCCTCCCCTAGGGCCACTTGGCAAAGAGTTTGCTTAACATTTAGAACAATTTGTAGGTCAATAGGTTTGGGTGGGACCCACATTGGTAGCATGCAGATGACAACTCCTTTAAGGGTTGGGGCTTGCAAAGACAAGGTGTTAGCCCCCCCCCCCCCCGCACAAGAACACGCGGTCAAAATAAGAACACACATGCATGTTCCTATTGGTTAGTCCAAAATAAGAAGAGAAATAAGAAATAAGAACACACAGCCGGTCCTAGGGTCCCAAATTCTGCACCTACCGGCTCCTGCTAGCAAACCAAGAATTTTTGATTTGTCGTCTGATCGTTGCCATAGGTCCTAGGGCCCCAACTTTAATTTAAATTTGTGCACCGCCTTAGTCTAGCCGTCTAGTTGTTGTTGGTTCATCAGTAAACCACCTTTTCCCCGGTTACATCCCACACATGTTGAACGTCTTCAAGGGTGTGGTCTGCTTGAATCATTCCAACTACCTGCCGTTTAATGTGCATTGGGGGGGTATAGCGCTGCACCTTGCCAACATTGTTACGTGCTCCTTTTCCTCTGTTGAACATACGTTCCGTTTCCTCATACCGTGCCGCCTTCGCCTTAGCAGCCGGGACATCAAGAGGGACATCATCAGGAGGTACATACTCGGGAACCTCCACCGCTTCATCCTCCCCATCATCAACAACTTCTCTCATTAGGGTGGAGACGTGAGAAGTGGCAGGTTCCAAGCTACTAGCATTCGATGATGCTGTGGCTGCCAGAGATGGGGATGAGGCAATTGTGGATGATTGCTATGAGGCGGCCACAAATGCCCCAGACTATGCCGGCAGTGTGAGTGGAGGTGACAGTGACAATGACCATGATAACCATGATGAACACAGCCCACCGGAATTCTATGACGATCAACCTGGGTCTTAGAATGACTGGAGTTGAGGGTACATGGCCACCAGGCGTCCGGCACCCCACGCGGATCTTGGCGGTCCTTGCGGTGTTCGTAGTGGGTAAACTGTGCACTATCCCATGTGCTGACAACATGCTTGCACGCACATTGTACCGTCTCCCGGGCCCGGCACTAGCTAACACACAATTTGGCAACATAGACATGAAAAAAAAGTCATGCTATCAATCGGGATGACCCAATCAACAAACCTGCATCCGGGTACGGTCAAGTGTATGACATGCCTACAAATGCCACAACATGTCCAAACCACTGCTTCCAAACGGCGATGGTGGTCGTGGTTATGAGGCATCCGGGAAAAATACAAGTGAGAAACCTACTTGCAATGTCCGCATATTCAAGACCCCTTCAGATGGTGCCTTTAGTGTGTGACAAAGAATCGAGCATCGATGAGTTGTACCCACGGGAGACGGAGAACTACTTTGGGGTACTTGCTGGGGATGAACCATAGCTTGTGTAATGGCCAAAAAATGGCCGTCGGGTTGGAAAGCAAGGCACGAAGCCCATCACCCAGTACCAACAAATGTTGAGTTCCATGCAACTGGAACAACATGGGGTCAAACAGCCAAGCTTTTTGAGAGTGGGGCACCCATTCGCAAGACTCAGGGGACCGCAGAAACGAACCTTGAGCAAAAGCCTACTCCAGATGATGAGCAACGACATCTTGGTCCCAAACGAAAATAAGGCTGCACACACAAGAGCATGATCCAGCCAAAGCATTTTCTGAATTTTGACCAAAAAGTTGCGGACAAGGATGTAGCTCGTCTTTGGAAACACCATGTTTGGCCCATTTATTTACCAGACCCAATACAGCATGGGGGGTTCAAGTAAGGTGCAAGCTAGCCGTGGACCTGGCCATGCCTTGCCCACCTCTCCCAAACACACGCCAGCAACGTGGAAACCCTGCCCCAACCCCCACCGACCCCCGTTTTGAAGACGCCCCCCGCCCCTCCTCACACCCAGAAACAAATGCTCCTCTCTTCACCCTTTGGGCCAAAGGGGGATTACTTGCACCGTGTGCGCACCGCAAGACATATTGGAACAAACCATGGGGGAAAAGTCATTTGTGGGCTCCTTGGTTGCTCGAAGCTCACAAACTACCCAATCTCGGAGGCGGAGATGACGGTGGCAGGCACCCTATCACCATTTGATTGGGTGTAGGTGACAGTGATGCCGGCAGGCTACCATGAAAAAGATATGGGTGAAACTGTAAGGGAACACAAAGGGAACACAGTGCGGTATGTGCAATGGTAATGCCTTTTACAGCTTGGAAACACATGCACTTGACTGTCGGGTAGGCGGGTAGGTCTACGAAATCACCCCCAAATACACGCACTGCACGCGCACCGTGTGTGCACTGAGCGCGCACCGCGGATAATACTCCCTCAAAGGGGCTGCACGTGCGTTGCTCCCTTGCACTCCGCCCAAGGAGAGCATGCCAACAAATTTCCCGTTGACACGTGGTGAGGGCGTCAACACCAAAACACCCAAAATGCCACCTCAAAAGGCGGTATTGAGGGGGTGAGGGGTCAGAATCAAAAAATCTAATGGGGATACTGTTCTAAACCCAAAATGATGAACTCGCAAAGGCTTAAAATACAACATCACACATTGGAGGATGCTACATGAATATCCCCAAAAGGGAAGTATATGGCGCCTGCGCCTACGCTTGATCTAACCACCCTCTTCGTGGTGATTCTCCCTTGGTGCGGTTGCATCCACTGTCTGCAGTTAATTCTGGCCCAATGGCAAAAAATGGCAGGGACATAGAGAGGGCAAGTTTGTCAAGGGCAAACCAAAACCGAGGTTTCTCTGGGAAAATGAGGATTTGGAGGGGGGAGGGGGGATGAGGATTTGCAGGGGGGGGGGGGGGTTGGAGGGGGTCGACGACGGTGAACGGATGTGCATGTGCCCCCATCTTTAGTTGATATTTTGTGGATGCAGTTCCTTGATCCCCCCCACCGGCCGGACGCCAAACTTTGAACTTGCGCCACTACTCACCCTGCGCAGCGCAGCTGTATGCCCTTATGGTACCCCTGAATGGAGGCTACAGCAATGCACTCAATGTGTGTGTTGATTCGTGCTTTGTGTCAGGGAGGACAAGGAAAAGGATAGTGTTAGGCCATCAAGAGCAAACCAAAACAAGCAGAAAGGAACCAAGCAAGAAGTGAACCAAGCAGTCAAAGGAGACTCACATGCTCAAATAGCAGCATCTGGTATGTCATCATGTTGCACTGCAGCATCTTTTTTGAATGAAAGCTCCAGAGCATCTATTGAGTCCGAGCATCGTTTTGTCGCGGAGGGAAGGTCATATCCCACCATCTGTCGCCGCTACACTACGTTGCCAAGTACTACACAGTCGAAAATGTAATGCAATTTGCGGTCATGCAGGCGGCCAGTGCCACACATGCCTGTCCACCAGAAAAGGGATTCTGTCTTCACATGCATCTCTCCACATGTACCCCTTTGCACCACAGTTGCCTGTCCCAAGTGCGACAGAGCATGTCATAATCCTTTGAGCCTGCTATGCCCCAGTAAAAGGGTTCAAGGGTGGCAAACGACAATACCAGTGGCTAATTGGTAGAGGTGCAGAGTGCGAATGGCATCCACATCCAACCAGTACGCAGCATCTGTGCACATCGCTCCTGTCATGATACGACTGTAAAAAAGGAGGTTACTCAAGAGCACATGCGTTCCAGGGTCTCAATATTAAATCTCATCCGGATTCAAAAGACGAAATTTTCGATCTTAAAAATCGTACTAGTCTATACTGGGGAGTATTATTAATTTTTGTTCTTGCTGTTTTATTTTCTTTAGTAAAGAAAAAGGAATGTTAAAAATATTTTGATTTGGTTTTCCAGGGAAAAATGGAGAAATTGAGTTTGTTTATTCTTTTGATGCACCGTTCTCAATGCACCATGTCACAAGCCACCAGCTTACCCAAGAGCAAGGCTTCGTCAATAGAGCACAACTGTTCCACAAAACGATGGGCCGTGTAAACAACGATCTGAAGTTTGCAAAATGTCAAGAGGCGAGACCTTTCGACCATCCTGAACATCGTTCGTGATTCAGCACAACCAGCGCAACCAGTCCTCAAATCGCAATCGTTCATCATTATCCAGCAGGACTCAGCAGGACTCAGCAGCGGCTGCAGAGTAACTGATGGCAGTCGGTAGGTTTTTCGGGGCTCGAGCCCCCCGCGTCCCAACAAAACAAGGGCTGTTGATGGACTTGTAGGTCCTTGGAGTGATGACATAAGCCATGGGGAGAATCGCCTTGCACAACAGCCAGCACAGGCTCCTTTGCAGAACGGACATAGGGCACAACAGCGTCTTGAGGGAATATTTTCAGAGGTCTGAGAAGTGCAGTGGGTCAGATCAAAGGAGGTGCATAAGAGCTCTGACAACGAGGTCTCACAGTTGCGCAGTCCTGTGCAATATGACACTGACATGTTCAGGAACTAGCCAGTGACCCCCCCCCCCCCCGGGGGGAATAGACATGGGGGGGGACGGTACGGTACAAGCTACTGAGGCTGGGCCATGTCTGAAATGGCAAGGGGACAGCACAAAAAAAGCCCTGCATCAGTGCACGATGCGATGGTCTCTCGTCATTCAACCTTTCCTGCCCACATACAAGTGCGCATGGAGGATCAAATGCATGTGCTCCAGAGCAGGGGGTCCGGGCCGGCGTGGGGGTTGCCGGTGCACGCCGCGGACTGATCAGTCGGGAAGAGGGAACTGCCCTCTGCAAAGCGCAACGGTTGCTGATTCATGCTCGGCATCTTTGTGAGTGTTGGGCGATTCAATGCTCGAAACAGTCCAGACATCTGTCTGCAAGTCGCCTCCCCCGCCTCCTTTGCTGTGCAATACACCCGTCCTCGGGCTACGGTGCCCGTTTGGGTACGGCTCTGTGCAGTGGGGTGGTTCCCACCTGGAAGGGGTGAAACCGGCAGAAAGGCTGCTGTTTGTGGATATTCCTTGGCCAAAGCCCCCCTGTGTGACATTCCGTCTGGTTGTTGTTTCTTTACGGGGCCCTGGACAGTCACCCGTTCTTCCGTTTGCATGTTCCGTCGGGTCGCTGCTTTCTGTCGGCCACTGCGGCCGGTGCTCCTGCTGGTGTTGTTTCCGCGTTTGCGGAGCCCAGTGGTTGGTGTGCTGGGGCTGTGCTGGATGTAGCAGGGTGTGCCGTTGCGCGTCAGCGGCGTCCAGTAGTTGGCGTATTGGGGTTGTGCTGGCTGTTGCGGGGGTCGTTTGACTGTCTTTGCTGTACGCACACCTCCGTCCTCAGGCCGTCCACAACCTGCCTCGCTGCGTTTCCGTGTGCGTGAGGTCCCCCACCCTCAACACACGCACGCACACCCGCACGCGCGCGCACGCACACACGCACACGCGCGCGCGCTCACACAGACAACACACGTTGAAGACCACAAAACGAGAACAAGAACGAAAGAACAAGAACGAAAGAACAAGAAAAGCGGTTGGAGAAAACTCCTCAAGAGCCGTCTATCATTCTGCCGAAGAGGAGAGAGGGGTTACGCAGATGGTCCCGGTTACCAGTTCGTGAATGAATAGGGTTCAGGCCACTGCCCTCCCAATCCCAACAGAGCTATTCCATCCAAAGGAGCCCGTGGTTGGCCTACCAGTGTTGGGTGCAACCACCTAACCACACACGCACGCACGCGCGCGCGCACACACACACCCACAAGTGCCGCGCAGAGCCGGATTCAAGAAACAAACGTGCCCGTTCTGCGCATCACTAGCGCTCCATCGCTCGCAGAAAATTCTCTGTCGTAACGTCATTTTGCGGCCCTGCACTGTCTCCAGAGGCCCCTGTTGCTTCAGGGCGCCTCGCTGGTCAACAGAGCAGACCCAGTCCGTCGCAGGTGCTGAGGAGGCTCAGGTTTGGCAAGAGACTCGCCATGAGGCATCCGCTCGAAACAGCCAATCGACCGCAGTTGACCACTGTCGAACGCCGGTCGGCTGCAGACGTGCGCCCGCAACGGCACGGGAAAGGGGCGCGTTACGTCCTCCGTGCCGCACGCACGCACGCACGGACGCGGGGGGCCCCCGCCGGATCGACTCAGACCTCCAGGTCCTTCGCCACCATTTTGGCACAAATCGGATGGAACTTCTGCTCGTTGGCCCTGAAGGCGTCGCGCGCGCGGTCCAGCGCCACAGGCTTCAACGCCTTGAACAGAACCCGCGTGAACTTCATGCGCCCTTGGCTCGTGGCAAGGTCGAGCGCGTCCGTGATATTGGCCTCCCGCGCACTCCGGAGGCCCAGGAGATCGAACCGCATCCGGATCTCAGCGTTCTTCGTGGTATTGTAGGCGTATGCGGTCCCGAGCGCCTCCAGCTGCGCCTCCGGGAGCGGCTGGTTGGCCGCATGCGCCTCCAGCACCTCCAATAACACGATGTGTGCGGACGTGGTCCAGCCCTCGACGTCCGCCGGGGCCGGCGCACCACCGGCGATTATCCTCTCCGCAAGCGCCTTCGCCTCGGTCACCCGGCTGCCGTCAAACTGCGGCTTTTCTGCCGGGAGCCCCGGAGCATTTAGCCACCGTTCCCAATCGACCTTTGCGGCAGCGTCCGGGAAATGGGCGGTGTACATCGTCCGGAGGGTCGGGGGGTCGGTGTGCTTGTACGCAAGGGTGTCGAAGTAGGACTTGAGGAACGGTGCGAAAGCTTCCGCTCCGCCTGTGGAGTTTGGGAGAAGATGGCGATGCGGTTGGTATGGACTTCCGTTGGGAACCAATGACATATCCGACGGACACCGGGGGCACCAAACGAAGACGGAGTCCCGGGGCGCCGAGGCAGGCAATCGCTCGGCGACCCTTCTGTGCTAAAGCCAGGCTCACCTGAGGACCGTGACTGGCAAACCCTACTTCTTGCGCTTTGTGTGGCAGTGGCAGGAGCTGCCCCATCCGGATAGCACCTTCCCCGCGGGGAGGTCCTCCGTGGCCCATCCGACTGGGGGGGGGGGGGCACCGAGGGGGGACATAAAGGCTCAGTAAATGTGCCCCGGGGGACAAAGGCTTGTGTTCACTGTGCCCGAGCGTAGCACAATGACGGTGTCCAATGCGATGTCGTTTTGGCGACCTGCTTGTGTTGGTCGAGGTCAGTTCTTTGGGGGGGGCTGCGCCATCGAGGCTGAAGTTCTGAGGGGGGGTAGGGGGGGATGCGAGTCCAGTTCCACCGCCGCCAGACCTCACCAAAGCGCTGGTGAGCGGGAGACACCGTCGTCCTGTGTCTATGCGCGTGGGGAAGGGGGGACCACGTGCGCAGGGTACTGTCAGGCCCTGTTCCCCCGAAGGCAACGGCACACGCCCATCCAACTGCGTGCATCGGAGGGGGGGGGGGCCTTGCGGTGGGGGTTAGTGTGGCCCGGTGCTCCGGGCCCCCGCCGGGGGAGGCGTGGGAGCCTGGCGCAGAGCCCGGCGGGGGAGTCATAGGCCAGGGCATCGCAGCCTCCAGCTCAACAGGGACGTGCTGCCAGGCTGCCCCACGGCTGCACTTGCACGGGGGCGGTGGCGGCGCCCAGCGTGACCGGGGGCTCCTTGACTGCCGGGTGGCACAGGGGGCGCTGCCATGAAGGCTGGGTCCCACACTCCCACGGCGTGGGTGCGGTCGGGGCAGTTGGAGGGGCCGCAGCGCGCGCTGAGCGCTTCCCCGGCCTGGGGGCCTGCCGGGGGGGGGGGGGTTGCGTCGCTACAGCCCCTTCAGTCCCGGGGGCCTCGAAGGCACACTACCAAACTGGCCCCTCCTCCGGAGGGGGGGGGGGGGGGTATGTGTGAGTGGAATTGCGGTGCAGCCGCGCTATTGCTTAGTGACCCGACCCCGGGGGAAGTGGGGGGGTCGTTCGGGGCCCTGGCCAGCCCCAGCCCCACCCACCCACGTCAGAAAAATTGTCCTCAGGGGAAACACGAAATTGAGTAAAGAGGCCGGAAATTTGAGATTGATTTCTGAGGTACACAAAATTGTTTTTTGCCTCTGACCCCCCCCCCCCACCCCCGAGAGGTCGGGTGTCCGCCGCACGAAGCAACAGCCTGAGGGCCATACTGCCAACCTGCCGCCTCCGGGAGGGCCCCGTGGGAACGGACTGGGGCAGCGGACCTGCAAGCTGCTCCAAATGACACACGAACGCGAAGCCCTTTTCGTACGGGACGCGGGAGAACGCGTCGTCGGGGTCGGCGCCGTCCTCGAGATGCGGCGTCAGGGCCGTGAAGCTGTGGTCGGGGCCGTAGGACGCGACGCAGTTGCACAGCCCCCCCCACCCGGACTCGCACTGCAGGCCCTGCTCCTGGTCCCCGTACATGCGCTGGTGGATCTTGCGCTCGACGAACACCGTGAAGCCCTCGTTCATCCAGAAGCACTCCCACGTGCGGTTGGTCACCAGGTTGCCCGACCACGAGTGCGCGATCTCGTGCGCGACGACGTTGGTCAGGGACCGGTCGCCGGCGATGAGGGTCGGGGTGACAAAGGTCAGGCACGGGTTCTCCATCCCGCCGTAGGGGAATGAGGGCGGCAGGATCAGGAGGTCGTAGCGGCCCCATCGGTACTCACCGCAGATGTCCTGCGGGACAGAGGACTGGGTCGCAACGAGAACGGGGGGGAGCAGATGATGCGCACATCAGCCCTCGTTTATAAGAGGGGGGGGGGGGTATTTTGGGTAAGACTCACCCACCCCCCCAAAAAAATCTTGATCCATTTTTTGGCTTGGAAAAAATTAAGTTTGACTTGGCGGCCCCTCGTAGGACCCACCCAGACCACCCGCCCTCGCCTTTGCAACGTAATTCTTATAAACGAGGGCTGGTACGCATAGTCATAGCCGGCGCGTGCGGGCGTGCAGCGGAGGCAGTGCAGGCTTGATGGAGTTGGATACCGTGCTGTTCACGACGCGCCCGCCACCCACTTGCTCCGACGGCAACGCGCACCGCGTCATTCGCGTGCAATACAGCACGCGCCCACTATGCGCCCACTGTGCGGCCACGGTGCGCCAAAGATGCGCCTCGCATGTCACATTGCGAAGGGGCGCACTGCCCTTTCCACTGTAATAAGCAGAGAGGCAACTGTCCGATTCTTCTTCACCCACCAAAGATATGTTGCCGGGCCATCTGTGGATAAGGAATGCAGACACTTTCCTCATGACAGTCTGACGCAACGCATGCACCCATACCAACCGGCACACTCACTGAGGGTTTATGCGTGTGTGGTAGCATGGTCCAGCGTGGCGCGGCACGGAGGTGGCCCAGCGAAAGGGTTCCACCCATACCCATCCCCACGTCCCTCCTTTCCAAGAATCGTTGGTGGGCGGCAGAGGTCCGGTCCCCCCATCCACCCACACACACTTCGTGCGGGAAAACCAGTGGGGACCAAACGCGGGGCACAACGTCAGTGAAGACGAAAGCAGGCGAAGGCAGAGCACTGGTCACCGAGACAATTTCATCAGGCCATTAACAAAAAGGTAGGCAAGGTCCTTTCTGAGACAGGAGTGACGGTGAGGAGGAATTTGTTCTCACAGTGCTTTGTGCGCTGATCACTACAGACCCTGCCCACTGTCTGGCCCTGTCTAGCCAATGATTGTATGAAATGTTGAAAACCCGCAGCGCTACTTACATGTCTACTCTGGAGGCGCTTAGCTGGAGACGGGTGTAACCACCCGCTCACACACACACACAGACTCCAAGGGGTCCATCATGGTCAGTGGTTCTGACGCATTTCCCTACTGCCTTGGGGCGCACATCGTGGGGAATACCCGCACACACACACACAACGCATCCACACACACAAGGGTTGGTTACAGAGGTTCGTTGGGGGAACGACTGCAAATGGGGACCCTGCACTGTCTCCCGGCTGCGCTCCTGTTCTATTGATCCATAGGCCGCATGATGCGCACGCGCAGCACAATGCAATGGGTCAAAGCCCCGGAGCGGCCACAGAGGGGGGGGGGGGTCCCTATGCAATACAACACACCTCAGCCACTTGCAAGAACTGTTCCGTCTCGGCAAACTCCCAGGCCCCCGCATCCACCACCGAAGGCTCGGCCCAAACGCGGCAGCGGGGGCTCAGGTCACGGCTCTCGAGTTCACCAACTGTGATGGCAATCAAATACGTGGCAATCGGGACCTTCTGGTACCATTGATACTGCACCCACTCCCCTTGAGCACCCTCGAAAGGAAGGCGGGTGAAGTCAGCAGTGGCCTCACTCACGGCAGACATGACGCAGACGAGGGGCTTGGGGACCTGCACAGGGGTGTGACCAGACATGCCACTAGCGTCTGGGAGGGAAACTGGTTCTCAGTAGCAAGCGGCCCCATGTCAAAGGCCACTTAGTAATACCCGCCCCCCGCACCACCAGATCTCCGTAGGAACGTGCTGCGTCCGGCGTGTGGCTCAGTAGGACCCTGCTCCATCTGATCATGTCTGAGCTGGCAGATGCTCGTGGAAAGTCTGGTGTGGAAAGTGGGCGGACAAAGCCAGCAAACCGGGCGCTGAATCCGGTGATGGCAGCAGCTCCGTCAGCCCCATGGCTACGTGACGGGCGATGCTGCGGGAAGATGCTCGCACACCGCGGGGGTACGCACCCGGTGTGAAGAGTGGTGTGGCAGATCCACCCGAAGGACAGTCTCCACTAAATGCACTTGGCGGTGCTGCGTGTACCTGGACACTGACCGCCCAAAACTACGGTGCCACAAGCAACTGTCAGACGGGGAGCCCACATCCACACGGGCATGCAGGTGCACCGGCAGGGCAGCAAGGGCAGAAATGAAGCACAACAACAAGAGCACGCAAAAGGCTCTCGAAGGTACTGCATGGGGCTCCCCAATGGAAACGATTGCAGACGGCCCCGCTAGGCAGCGGGGTCCCCAACCCGCGCCCCCCCCCCCCGCCCCCGAAACGCACGACGGGGGCCCGGGAGGAACGGTCACCAAATGCCCCCCCCCCCCCCCCCCGAAAATGGAAAGGGCACATCTGCCCTTTCCATTGCAACTCCATCGTGACCAGAGGAATTTTTCTGTTCGCTGCCTTCGGCGCCGTGGACTTTTGGGGCAAGTGACACCCCTGTGACTGTGCAACGGGGGGGGACTGTCCTCCTGTCCACACGGGGGGGGGGGGGGGCGGGGGCGTCAGTGCCTGACTGGAAAGGGTCCCGAAGTGGAAGGCAAAGCCCGGTCAGACCTGGATGACAGCGCGGTACGACGCCTTGTTTGAAGGCGAGTCCTGACATGGCAGCATCGACCGCGCATGAATGGCTTGGCACTGTGAAAACAGGTACGGGTGTTTGCCAGACTTGGTCTGCGGGGGCGTCAGCCATTGCAGCGCCGAAGCATCCGGCGACGTACTGTACTTGACGCGCACCACCATCTCGTCTGTGAACTCCGGCAGCGGAATGCGCAGCCCGCGGCCCAGCGCCTGATATTTGACCTCGTCCAAGGCATGGTGAGTTGGGATCTCCGTCCCATCCTTTACGAGGCACACGCTGTGGATTGTGAGGCCATTGGTGTCCAAGACAAGCTGCGTCGGTTTGACGTTGCCACGGGACGTGCAGGTACAGTCGCAGTGCCCGCGCAGCACATGGGCGCCGAAATCCACGGCCAAGTGCAGTGCGTAGTGGGACACACATGCCTCATCGTCTGACTTGAAGCAGTTGCTGGACGGATCTGACGACATCCAGACAGCGCCGGCTTCAGCACCGAAAAACTATCTGGTCATGGGAAATGGCGACTTGACGTTTTTGATTTCATACGCACATTCAAAACACAGCCTTATGGAATGCTGTTGATTCTGCCTGGTCTTCTGCACAACAACAGGGCCGTTCACAACTAGGTTATGTGGGCGAAAAGGCCATCCCAGCCTCTTCCCATCCCCCTATCCAAATCAGCCCCATCGCCTTGCGTCTCAAATTGCCCTACCAACATTTTGTATTGGCAGTGCCTCACCATCATCCAAGGAAATTGATCACACCGCTACGCAGAAAGGATGCAAGAGGTCGAAGCACTAATTTCTGATTATTGGGTTACAATGCCATGCTTGGATCCTCAAACTTATGACTCCAAGACATGCTACTTTAGGGACCTCCCATGAGAACACTATGTGACAGATTGTGCTGGGTTGCAATATCCCATTGGTGGTAAACAAGGACGTCTCGCAGTATGAATTGGAGCATAGGTGTGGCGGATGTTGTGTGATTTGGTTGTGGCATGTGTCATTGGTTCTCAGTGGGGATTGCAAGCGGGGGTTGGCCATGGCATGGAGGGTGTTTGTGCACAGCGCGGGCACAGTGCGGGCACAGCACGCACAGCGCACACATTACAGGGATAAATTGGGGATTTTTTGCTACCATTGACAATATTCTTGCCTCTGTGGACCATACTAAACCCCCACAATGTTGCACAACCTGGTGTTTGACGCCAACCCACGGTCATGGGCGGAACCCATCCAAATGTCTCGAATGACCTTCCAATGCCATAGACGGGCATATCGGTAATGTTGGGCTCCTTGTCGTTCTGACGGGAGTGTGCCGTAGTCTTCGGACCGCGCCCTCTTTTGGGCCTCGGCTTGATGTTGAGCGTGAAGGCGATCTGCCCCGTGAGCGTGAATGTCCCAAACCCCGGTGCCGACCGCGAATGTGATGTCCGCTGCACTGGTAGAGATGGACTACTGGCGGTTGAAGCGGAGGGGGACCATGCCAGCCGGCTTGCCGCGCGTGTGTGACACCGACGTAGACGGTGTATTTGACCGCCGCGATGGCGGGGGATCGCGCTGCTTAGCCTCTAGCGATGCGAGGAGACTACAGCCGGGCTGACTGGGAGAGGGTGGCAGTGATGGTGACCGTACCCAGTACTCCCTAGGCTCATTGTTATTTCTACTATGCACTACTATGCAGTTTGGGTATGGCATTGTACAAACTTTGTGCATAGTGCGGGCACAGCGCGGGCACAACGCGCGCACGGCGCGCAATACGCCCCCGCATTTTGTAAACAACGTCCATTGTTATGGCATTTGCACCACTATGATGAATAAGTCCACCCGCCAGCCAATGCCGACGCCACCCACCAACGACCACCCACCGTTCAAACGGTTCAACATTGCTGGTTGTTGTGTAGGAGGGGGGGGGGGTTACCACGAATCAACCCCATCTTTTCGAGAGGCACCTGAAGAAGCACTAATTAGCTCATCCACTGTCACTGCCGTAGTAACCGATGGGGTTGCTGCTAATTCTACTGCACATTGGCCCATGATACACAATCTGCTTGACCCAAGTCAGACGCATAGACAACAATGAAGACACATGCATCCATGGCAGGGTACATGGTGTACTATGGCAACGTCACAAGGTTGATGGACTGTTTATGGTAGGGGATGGATTACAGTGGGCACTGACCAATGCACTCTTGTCACATACATGGTCAGTGGTAGAAACACATTTAGAAGCACGTTAAGCGGTGCCATTTCATGTGTCGACCACAATCCATCTTGTTACACCTGCATAGTGCCATTGATAACATGTTCAGACATTGCATTGTGCAACATCACAAGGCATGGTGGATTGCAACTCACAGCACAATCTTATCTTATGAAGCCCAAGCACAGGGACGATATGAAAGGCAAGACTGCAAACACATTGAAAACTTGCTCCGCTATTTTCCTTGCTTTAGCAATCCACCCTCTAGGTTGGCGATCAATTCTAAAACAAGTGATACCTTGAGACATGAGCTCCAGTTCGAGGCTCAAAAGTCCTGTCTTGGGGTCTTGGGGCACCCAAATTTTACTTGATTTATGAGATTGCTTACTCAGCTGTACCGAATGCTCCATGGAGGCTCATGCATGTTCATAATGTTGGGTGTTCACATGGTCATGGTTGTCGGTTTCAGTTGTGTGGTGTGCATCTAGGGTGGGACATTCTCAAAGAGAGTCCATGCACCGCATGCACACTGCGCGCTGCTTTTGGAACATATACTTTCCCCAAAAGCCTCTGTATTCCACCTGTTCCAAATGCCCACAAAATGAGCTGCCAATGAAGCCCACATTACAAACTAACTCCAAATTTCCAGTAGTTCCCAAACCCAAGGCACAGAAGAAGCCCAATTGTTGTGGTTCTTGTTCACATGCTGCTCTCACACCCACATTCCTCATAGCTTTGCATCCCAATGTCCATAGCTTGTGCCGCAACATCCAAGACCGTAAAAAGAATCCATCGTAAGGATTCTTCAAGCCTGCCTGCTGTACACCAATTTGGTGATGAGTGTGGGGCTTCAATGTTTTCTCAAAACACCACTCAGTGGCCCGGCAGATCAGCCACACCGCTTTTGTTGGAGTGCAGTGGTCTTAGATTTGAAGTAAACAACAGCTGGCCCGTGGATACAGTGACAGTGTCACAAAATGCGGCATCTGGCTGGGGTTTGGCCATTGGGCGAAGCGGTCGTTGTGTAATAGGGGGAGGGTGGAGTTGGTATGTGGTTTGCAATGCCTACCAAAGGGTCATACGAAATGCCAAAAGTTGATTTCTTGGAACACAAGCTGGCAAATGTACTTTGGCAGCTATCACTGCCAACCCAAAGGCTGCAACCTGCGCCCATACATACAAAAAAACCGCATCTACAAGACTGGGTAGGGCGCCATGGTGAAGAGTGCCCCATAAATGACCAAATCGCTCAACAAAAATGCCACCTACCTGACCTGTACCGACTTGTTGCGCCAACACCCCCCCCCCTGCCTTGTCTAGAGATCCGCAAATGTGCCCTTGCTCGAACAGGGAAATGCGTGCAAACATGCGATGAGCTGGCGTTTGAGTCAATGTTACGTGCGCCTTGCGAGCACAGCGTGCGTCCGCTCGGCGCTTTCATCGAAAAGCCACCCATCATTCTGCTGCAAGATACTGCAGAGACTGCGCAATGCGCCGGGCTCAGGGGTAAAGTCACGACCGTAACCCAGCAATCCGTCGGTATTCAGAAGGCTCGGAGGGATGGAGGGGCCTCTGTGACAGAGACCCAATATCGGAGCTGAACGGAAGAAGCCCCCTACAAATGGGTACGGGGACAATCGGGGATGTAGGCCTACTCAGTGGGCCAGCCAAGCTGCCAATAATTGTAGCACGCGGCACATATCCCTCCGTCCCTCGGGTTAGAGTCTCTCTGGACACTATCTGGCAATATACATCGGCACGGTGCCAGCAGCACCAACAGCAGTGGTTATGGTTTGCAGGTGCCAGATTTTCTGCACCCCTAATCCGTTTCCAACCACCAGTAATTGGTACGCGGCAGGAAGGGGGGGACGGAATTTGAGAGGCAACTAAAAATTGAACCTTTCCGTCTGGAGACACCAGGTGCAGCAATCTTGCTGACACATTAAATGGAGGAAAACCGACCGCTCTTGTGGTACACGGAGTGTCAGAGGGTCAGTGTCAGTGTCAGATTGGGGGAAGTGGACATGGTGAGCCATTAGAAAGCAGGATCTTGTTGGAAGTTGCCCCCCTGATGTCTGCTCCATACTGTGCTGCCACATGTTGAGGCTTCTGGATGGTTGCACTTATTTCTTGGTGGCATCCGGCTGTGACCCCACGTTACCCAAGTCAGCACCATTCTCGCTTACCTGTACTTCAGCAACACTGTCAGAACAAACACTCTCACCATCTCTTTCGACTGCACGTACAAAAGGCACGGGTCACTGTCCAATACCTCTGCGCACTGCCCCCGCAGCCCCAGAGCCCAATTCATTCACACATCTGCCACCAGCGTAAGGTCAGAGGTACACTTGAGATTTGGGTGCAGGAGTGAGTGCACTGGTTATGGGAACCGCAACGGAGCACTGTCTGCACAAAACCTTGTATCTGCGAATGCGCATTAGGCCAAAGGGCGTCTGTAGCTCGGGAACTGCGGCTGTGGCTAAATGCACCACGAGAAGAACCCATACAACGCACAGGTCTGAGAGTAGCGATGGCAGCTCCAAGTTGAGTCCGACTGTGGTCACCGTTGCATCTCAGCCCCTCGAATAAGACACCAACCAAACCGCAAACGAGAGAAAGCCCATAGCAGCAATCATAGGCACAGGCTGGCACGCCACATCACGAAGGATACCCAGGCACACCGTTAATGCCTCCTTCATGCCACGACACGCTGCTCAGCTGGGTGCACCCCACATTCCATGCACAGCGTTCTGCGTCGACGCCCCCTTCCACGTGGTACTTTGCTTGATTCGGCAGGGTGGATGACCTTGTCCTTGTTTCCCATATTCTGTAACTTGGATGGGGTAAATGGCAGTAGAGAACACGAAGCAAAATGGCCCACAGAGCACCCGAAAAATCATACTCCTGCAGTATCAACAAACTCTCAGTGAAAAGGGCGGATGATGATGCGCCGGAGTATACTTCCGGCAGCATGACGTTGCATTGTTTCCTGTTTGGGGTCAGAAATTGTCACGGAGGCTGCAGGTTTCAAGACCCCGATGATATGCCCACGGAATCGGGTCCTCCAGCTGATGCAGGCAGGCTTCGTCGCCATTCAGTGCTTGTACCGCATGCGTACCAAATTGACCACAATGGTCCCCAAACGGGGCAATGTCCGGTGACGAACAGAGGCCGATGTCGAGCCCTCATGGGGTGATCCAAGGGACTGATAATATTGAAGTGCCTGGAATCTGAAGCTCGCCCTGGGACGTTACCTCTACCTCTACCTCCAGCGAGACTACCCGTGCTCGCCATCTTCTTACCCAACGTAACGGCGTTGCAAGGTCGATACATGTGCACAATTCCGGCTTTCGTAGATTGGTTCGTAGGTTGGAGACGGCGGAGCCAACGATGAAGAGCCGGTGCCCATTGGATTCACGGAGACACCATGCAGGACTCAGCTGAATTGAAAACACATGTTTTCAAACATTGTCATCACAGGTGACGTGGGTTGACATCAGAGGCAGTGACGCTTGAGTCGGATGAAAGTCTTGCTTTGACGGCCATGTAGCACCTCTTATATATGGCACAATTCCATCAACAGGATCCCAGTTCTACAGTCTCCTATCCATGCTCTCGCACTTCTTTTGTTCAGATATTCAATCACACCCAATTCAGCAAGGCCTATGGCCCTCACACGTGGACGAGAGCGGGCGTATCGCAGCGGTTGGGGACGGTGCACGTGCATCCATACGAGGCCGAGGGACAGAGCGGGCACAGCTGACTGCAGGTCGCAGCGTGCTTGGCCCGGAAGCCTGTGATGCTGAGGCCCAAGTGGAAGGTTTGTTCAGTAACGCGGCTTGGCAGACGCTCGGCTATCGCGTGGTCACGCCGATTTGCGACAAGTGCTGCAGATGGCGGACAGCGTCAGCTGGGCCACCTTTTCCTGCGGTGCACTGTGGATGTCACAGGGCTTACCCACGTATCCCGGATTCTTGGAGCTCAGCTCCTGCAAGGCACAACCAGGGGCATCACCCGCGGGGCACATGGAGGGGCAGGGCGAGCAGATTGAGTGGGTTACTCGAAATGCAACGTGCCAATTCCTTGGTGTCATTCATAGACATGGGTGTGTATGTGTAGAGGGTGGACTGCGGGCTGGCAATTGTGGATTGGAGCGGGGGTGTAGGATGGAGCACCGATCATGGGAAGAGTAGGGGTCGTGCCAAAAGAAAAATACCTCGGGATCGATGACGTTCAATCCGCCGCGGAGCATGGCAGGCGTTGTGAAGTAGTTGAGCGCGAAATGGTGATTTGGGCACTTGTGCGGGGGTGGGACGTTGTTGGCCTTCCAGAAAAAGCAGCCGTCGGGCTTCCGCGCCAAATACGAATCATGCACCAACTGAATGTACTGCGCAAAGAATCAGGCAAAGGATGGCACGGAGAAGCGATGGCCACGACGCATGTGCGGGCTGGGGCGCTGGTGGGTCCATGTCGGCAGGCATTGAGGCATGGCAACGGCAGTGGCGTTCCACAAATTCAGTCTTGTTCACGCCACCAACGCCCAGTCGATGTGTGCAGGGGGGGGGGGCACTTTTGCATGGCGTCCGGTACGCGGCTGCGCAGGCGCAGGCAACTTCCAGGCGTTCGCGTTCGTCGTGCGTATCTGCCCGTGGCCAACCCTGTCAGACGGCTACGGGGCCCATTGGGCAGGCGGCGTTCGGCATTCGATACCCAAAGAGACCGAACCTCCTTTGATCGACCTCCTCCAATGCCCCGCCATGCCCCTCCCCACCCCCCGCCCGCCCGCCCGCTGCGGCAGGCAGGCACGGCCGGAGGAACCACAGCGCGGCCGTACATGACCCAAAAGAGCAAAAGAGACTGCCATCGGAAAATAGAAACGGACTGGAAGGGGAGTGAAGACTTTTTGTTTGGGGGTCCAGGGGCCCTCGTACGACTGTCAGGCCGAAGGAACATCCCGAGGGTTGCTTTTTGCTTTGGACCTGCGGGGGATAGAGCTCGAGCAGTGCCATGGAGCGGAAGAAAGGCGGGACCGGGCAGTCCGGAGGGGCAGCCACAGGGTCCACTGCGGCGCGGAGAGATAGTCCGGGCGCAGGGGACGGGCAGGCCCAGTAGAGCACATGCACAGCTCTGTCCTCTCCGCCTGGATGGAGAGCGGGATGCCTGTCCCACTGCTCACGACTGCAGCCTCCTGCCCCCATAGCGCCAACCCCCCCCCCTGCCAGCGCTGCCGGGCGTCACACTCGGTCATTCCCAGACCGTCAAGTGCTGAGGGCGCTCTCCAGCGAATGGTGTGGCAGGATGGACCAGCTACAGGCCCCGCCCCCCTACACCCTCCCGGAACTCTTCGAAACAAGTCAGGGCATCCGAAAAGGGGAGTAGCGACAAAAGTGGGCGGGCTATCACATATGGGGGGGGGGGGGGTTCGATACAGCCCTCTAGCTAGACCCTCCCCCCCAAAAAAGCTCAATTGACACCTCCCCGCCCCAAATCCTACCGAGACTGACTCCCAGGCCGTGGAGGTGACCTGGACCTGAAATTCGGCACAAAAAATGAAAATTGGATTTTTGGAATGAGCGCGTCAAGGCGGTTCAGAAAAAATACCCGTTGCCATGTATTTCGTTTACAAGAAAATCGACCATTCTCAATGCTCAAAAAGTTTTTTGGCACCTTTGGTGCCAAAGAATGACTGATTAATGGTCCTGTCAATTGAGCTCTTTTCCTGAACCCCCCGGCCCCCTACCCTAGTTTTGGGGGGCTCCATCCCCCCCGCAGTTGAAAGCCCGACTACCCCAGCAGCGCTCAGGGGGCGGCCTCACGAGGGCGACCAAGACGGGCCCCGGACCAGGGCACTGATAGGAGGGCACACACTTTGCTGGTGTTGTGGGCGTAATCCCGGACGGCGGCCGGTGGCGGAGCGTCCAACTCCATGTCCGGCAGATGGAACGCATGCGCCCCGGAGTTTGTGATGAGGATGTCGGGCAGCCCCTTCTGGAACTCGACGAACAGATTGCCTGTCACTTGGCCGGTGCGCTTGCGCTTTTCAAAATTGCCCTACAATGCGGCAGTGTTCCAGCTCCAACCAGGCGGAAAGGCTCCCAAAGCACGTGAGTGCTGGGGGCACGAGCGCCACAAACTTTGTGCACTTTGCACAGAGGCAACGGAAGGAAACGGCAAATGTGGCTGAGCAAAAGTAGAAGTAGAACATACTACTCGCCAGTCCTTATCCACCCCCTGCCGTGCCATACAAGTGCAGGTGCCCACTTCGGCACCGAGTGGAGCGGTATGGCCGCACGGGAACGGAATGCGCACAAACGTCTCCCCCACAGAGGCTCTGGCCTGGGGTAGGGGGCAGATGCCCGGGGGTGCCCTTTCAGCCGCTGCAACTGTGTCTCACCGGCAGACAATATAGGTGCCCTCCACCGAGCACACTAACCCCATGGGCCCATGCAGCCCTTCCTCGAAAATATGGTGTTTCCCCTGCCCTGCCACACAAACACACACCGCTGGTATTCACGACGCGCGAGCCACATCACCACCTTCTTCGAATGCCAAGCCCCTCCGCGCATGCAATCAGCAAAAGCATCCCACCCACCGTTGAAATACATCGGCGAGCATGTTCGGCCAAAAGATCGCGCCTTGTACGCACTTGGCCGACTTAACTTTGACGACCGGAGAAAATCTTTTTTTTTGTGTCCCGTTTGCAGATGGGCACCATGAAGTATGTTTGCTGCCCCTCAACAGGTGCTGCTACGGCGTTTTTTGGTTGTTTGTTTTCAGCTGATCAGTATTGCCTACGGGAGAAGCGCCCTGGTGTTCTTGAGGCCCAGCTTGCGATCCGTGTGTCCTCTCTGCACGGCGCGAGTCGTTCTTCACGCTTTCTGGTGCACAGTCATCAGCGTAGAGAGGACATCCATGCAAAACGAGAAAGAGGCGAAGGAAGACTCTGACACAAACTAAGGATATGCCAGTACGTGGCTGAAAAATAGGATAAGGAGATGGATCAGAGATGTAGCTTTGAGCGGGGCTGAAGATGGTTCCCTTCTCCCGACGCAAACTATCCCGCAACCAAGCGACCCATCGGAGGATCTCATTTCTGCTCAATGGAAAGGACTGCTCCCTCAGTGCCGTTGATGACTCACTTCATGATTTTCAGCACCAGGCTTTGTGCATGTGGATTTTGCGGGGCTAGGGACAGGGATAGTATTTTCTCAGTTTTAGCCCAATTTCTTTTGAGTGCCCCTGAATCCCGATGTACTGCTGGACAGCATGGCGAAGCCAGCAAAATCAGCCACTGATGTAGGGGATGAGATGCCCACCCACCCCCCTCTTACATTGTGTTGTGTGGTGACCTACCAGCCTTAACTGCCCCCATGCCACGTGCTCCTCTGGTCCATTACGATGGTGATGATGGGTTTGGCATGATTGGGGATAGCGATCAATGTGCTGCAGAAGGAGGAGGATTGTGTGGTGGACGACCGATGGGCAGTGATGGATAGAACAAAGAAGCTGCCAATCATATTGAAACTGGACAATAAATAGAACAAAAGGGGCGGGGCACCCCCCTCCCCAGATCCCCTTCCCGCCCCCCGATGACAATTACGATCACTGTCACGATATTGGTCCGCTGTAACGCTGGTAGCTGGCAGTAACCACCATACTGTCTGTCATCCAAACCCGCGCTTGGCCTTATAATTCACCAAAGCGCCACTGCAGTGTTGTTCTTCGTCACGTCGGCATCAGGCTGCAGCCCCCTCTCTCCACCACACACACACACACACCCATCCCTGCGGAGGGGACGTTGAGGGCAGTAAGCCCTCACCATCCACAGGGGTCCAGTCCGACACCAACTGCGGGCTGCGACTGCATTCAAACCGACAGAGAGAACTTGGGAACAGCTCAAAGGGAAACGGGCAACGAGTCAGATATGCGAAGGTGCAGTAACATGAGCAACGGTGCCGAGGCACACCGACCCGCAGGCACCTGCCCCGCAACCCGTCCACACACCTGCAGCAGCGCCGCATCTGCCTCCTCAAACATCCACTCTTTGTAGCTGTACGTGATGCGGAACTCAAAGCCGTCAGCCTTTGTCGTGAATGCTTGCCCCCACCAGATCAGGTGCTGGCGGCACTGGCACAACCACAAATGATTGTTCCTGTGCAGTATGACGGCACACATAGGCACACTACACCCCGAAGATCGCTGCAGCTATAGCACGGTCACTGTTTTGGCACTGCCACTGCAGTCTCGACACTGTGCTCACAAACGCTGACTGTTAAACAAACACTGAGGAAAAGGTGGGGTGGGGCGGGGGTTGTTTCATAAAGGCTGGTTGGTTGCGGTGCTGTACAACCCGTGCCGAGTGCCATATGTTTTGTGTGGCCTGCTTGTTGGTCAAGGTATTTTGGGTTTTTTGGGGGGAGCTATTGCGGGAGGGGGGGGGGGGGACTTCTGTGCTACTTCCGTGAGGGTGACATATTTGTCCCACCGCTCACGTTTGCAGCATGTCACCCCTGTTGCCCCTTTAGTGCTCTCCCGTGCCAGCGATGGGGCGCTTCACATTCACCTGGGGGGGAGGGAATATCCAGGGAAATGGCAGTACCCCATAGCGAAAAATTGATTGTATTTGAGCACTGGCACCCCCTGCGTCAGCAACGTTTCCACGAGGCGCACCATCAGCTTCCACTGGCAGAGCTTTCCACACTACATCACCATTCACCTGCTGTCAGCCTCTGACTCCTCCTCATTGTCTTCAGCACCCTGTCCCTCCTGCTCGCTAACATAGTACACTAATGCAATTCAATATGGTGCATGCTGTGGCACAAAGCAAGTCTCTTTGGGGCTGGAGATGTCCAACACAGGAACAGGAAATGCATGTGTCTAATTTGTAGAAAACCTGGAACACCCCAATTGTACATGGTGCAGCAGGGGGGCATGTGTGCACAGCGCGCGCACAGCGCGGGCACAGCGCGCACATGACAGGAAGAAATTGGGGGTTTTTGCTACAATTGGCAATATTCTTGCCTATACAAACCATACTACACCCCCACAACGTTGGACAGCCTGATGTTTCCTTGTTTAGCTCTGGCACGGACAGGGGAGGGAGTGTCAGACCTTCCTCACGGACGCCCGGGCGAGCTGCTCTCGTAGTTGCTGAGTTTCTCTGGCTTGCTCCGCGAGTCTCTGAGGCTGGTTGCATTTCATGCTCGTCCATGGCACTTATTATGAAAAGAAGACAGAAAAGCTGCCTAAGTATGGAAGTGCAAACAACAGTTGAGGCGAGGCTCAACTAGTGATTTCTGAGTTGCCGGCTGATGAGGAGGACGAATCAGAACTGTCTGCACTTACAGTAGAGCCACTGGATATGTATTGGGCGAATCTCGAAAAAGATACCATGAACCTATAGGAAAGGATGCACAGCAACACATACCAATGCACTAGAAATGAGGGCAAAGCATGCATGCAACTCATATAAATGCATAACAAGGCTCGTTGTTACGGATACTAGGCACCACTATGCAGGTTGGGCATGGTCCTGTACAAACTTTGTGCACAGCGCGCGCACAGCACGCAAAACGTCCCCCAGAAGGTTCAACGGTCTTGGCAAGGGACTCAGGGTCAGGGGAGAGAACAGCGTCTGGACAGACTGCAGAAGAGTTGGTGCTTCCGGTTCACGAGGGGTACAGTTTCAAGGTTGCAAAGGGGTGCGTGGGGAGGGTTTCCGGATGTAGAGACGAAACTGAGAAATTCGGCTCAGATTCGGGGGCAAACCGGGCCATCAGCCATTTCACTGGACATGTGAGAGTGTGGCAGCCACACAATTTCACACTGGGCCCACGTGGGCCTCAGCTCAAGACAAGCATTGTGCAAAGGCGTTGAACGAAGGCTTACCATATGGCCGTCTGGTTCTTAGGCTTTTGCTTTAGGAGAGACATGCGGACAGTGTGGTATGCGGTGAGGCAGTCGTCGTACTTCTGCACCAAATGATGCGTGTTTTTGGTATCCTGACAAGACAGGAACAGGGGGGAGCGGGTGCGAGGCATTGTCACAGAGGCAAAACTAAAAACAGCTGAAACTAATTCACAACTTTCGAATATCGCCGGACCGAGGACACGCACCCAGAAATGCACAGCACTTCACTCCCAGAAGCACAGTAGCACAGACCAGCACAGGTACAACCCCAACTGTACGCAAATGCAGATCGTGAGACTGAGATGTGTGCCAAGCCTCTTCCATGAAACAGGCCAGGACGGCAAAAATCCCGCATCCCCCACCCTAATCCAAACTCCCGTCCACCTTTTGCAATTCATTCTTGTCAGAAGCAATGCCGAGTATGAGCTCAAACGTCGAGAGAATGAGACACGAACACTCACTGTGATATATACAAAGCGCATATACACCTTGGCACACATAGCAAGGCCCAGACACACACCAGAAACATGACAAGAGAATTGAAGAGCTGTCGCCCGGTGCTGTCGCCAGCTATGTGCAGCCACTTGCCATTCAGGCACTGTTTGGCCTCCTCAAACGGTACTTTCTCCAGCCCGTGAATGCCCCATTCTTTGTCGATGTAGTGGGCACGAAAGTGTCTGCCTAACAGGTGAAGCCATCGAAACGCCACGAAGTGACAGACAGCAAGAGCAGAGTCTCCCTGTGTCACATTCCAGCCATATGTATAGACATGACGATGATCTGCACAATGAATCCCTCGGTTGATTATCATCATCACCCCGACACACTGGTGATTTTGAGGGACCAAGATCGGGAAGAAAATTGTCTATGGCTGCCAGATTCAAGCGCCATCACCGGTTCTCAGGCTGCCCTTTTACTGTTGCGTGTTGGCTCAGCATGGAGCCTCTCTGAGTCCCCACACAGTGCCCGTGACAATGTCAAAGCACCAGTAGTTTGCATTTGACCCATACACCACAGGTGGTTTTTGGTGCATGATGACCATTCCTGCCACTTTTGGAATCTACTGCCCCCAACCAGCCTCGAAACAGTCCCCCTTTCAAACATCGTCCGCCTTTGAGCAGCCCAGTCGTGCAGCCTTACCCCCTGCCTTCCCTCAAGCAAGACAAAACAACATGCAAAACAGCCAGCCTGCCAGAGCGAAGAGACCAGTGGAGGTCATGAAAGGATTCATGAGGTGTCGCAGGTGCCGCAGGTGCTCGTATCACCCAAAAACACCAAAACCTACAAACTACGAAGAGAAAACCACTGTTTAAGAGCCATTTGGAATACTGGTCCACAAAAACGGTACCGAGGGGAGGGTGCACATTGATGTGTTGACACCATCACTCTCTGCAAAGGGGAGACTATGGTCCCAGCTCAACATGCAAAGCGTGGCACATCCACTCTACTGGATTATTCGAAAAGGCGCGCCACAGGCGCTTCAGAGGAGTACCTCATGGAGACATTCAGTGAAACGCCGGAGAGCAGACAAGAGAGGAACATGTTGGTGTGGTCGCTCTTTTCTCGGACTTGCAGCAAGTCCTGAAAAATGGGTTCTGATCTCGTGTGGGGGCTCCAATGGTGTGAGAGAACGGGGAACCAGCCAAGAAAGGACTTTGAAGGATGGTGTCTTTTTTCTGGTTTCTGGACAATCCGCCTGGAGGCAACTTTTGCATCACCAGTGGCATGGTTCACACCCTTTGGCTAAAGGTGCATGTAACGGATCCTCACAGGACAGGAGCAGGGGAGAGAGGCATATTTAAGAGCGGTACTTCGCAAACCGTAGGTCCTTTCAGGCCCATTAAGGAACGAACAGGAGCAGGGCCAGTTTTAGGGCAGGGCTATTGGTGCCGGACCAGGGGCGCCGCGGTAGGGCTTGAGTTGCTGGAGGATAGCGGGTCCCACTTCGTCTATCAAAATGTCGCTGATGTAGAAATGCGGTTTGGACCCGTCAGGCGGCTGCCGGTGCTTTGCGTCAAACAGCTGTGCCAGAGCCTTGAGGCTCGAGTCCATGTGCACAGTGGTGTTTGCAGCCGTGGTCGTCCTTGAAGTCTGACAGGAGGAGTGTCAGTGGCAGGCGGAAGATGGGAATCACACAAAGCGGGAGGCCACCGCTGTACGTCAATTACGACATTTGTGGCACGAAAAAAAAGCAGAACCCAGGGTATGAGGTCGTGGGGTAAAGAGCAGGGCGTGGGGGAGAGACGAGTCGAGTCGAACGGCCAGTTTGCCCCGTTGCAGAGGCACTGCTCTGTAACTCCCCTTGTGCACACACAATGATCACTGGTTGCTTGCCAAAGCGCCTGCGAAATCTCGTTCTCTTGTTCGTTCCGCACTTCGGGTAAGGCATTTTCCACAGTCTACAGGAAACGAAGATAAAAACACAGCATCTGCAGTGCTCTGCCCGAACACAACTTGTGCGCTCCCAAGGGGGAGGAGGAGGAGGGACCAGCATATACTAGCTTATGCTGTTACCCCACATGGCCACCAGGGAGGCAGGCACGAACGTGGGAGAGCCTCTGTGACTCCTCCACACAGCTGAATTCCCATTGCGCTGCACCTGAACAAACCTCCGGGCCGTAGGGGTACGTTCCACAGTGCTCCTCAGGACCATCCCAGCAAACAGGCATGGGCATTTACGGTTGGGACGTTGGACTCCCATCCCATCCTGTACCCGGCGCCCCACATCGGTTCTTTCTCCGTGATCATCCTGCATTACCAGGTCCAGGTTCTTGGCTTCATTCTAGTCATCCAGCAACTGTTATGCTTGGGGACGATTGATGGGCCGGTCATTATGTTACCCAACGGAGAGCGGTCGTGGGATATACCATGCTTGTCTCTCGCTTGACTCTCTATATGCGTGCGTTGCTTCTGCGTGGTATCCACTGCATTTCGGAGACATGGCTATATGACTGTCTGAAACCAAGTTCGTGCGGCAAGGTCATATGGACTCCATAGTAGTGTTCCTTCGCCTGGAGGTTTATCGCTCACTGGGTGACAGACCTTGTTATCTCCAATTCCAGTTGAACCCCCGGGAACTTGCACTCTCCGATGAATTTTGGATGCGTTTGCAGTCATCCTTTGCTTGCCATGACCACACTCCATTGCGCATCATCTCTACGCTTCTTGGATTGGGACCGTTACCCATTTCTCGGGGGGTTGTGTGCCGTAGGTCCATGTACCCCACATAGTTCCTTAATGGCGAGAGTATTCATTGGAACATGCCGGTTTTATCGCAATAGCTTAGGATAGTTTTTGGAGAGCCTGCTGCGACTGAGAAGTGAACCCCACACGGCCCCAGCCCGATCGTTGGTGAAGGTCAACTTACAGCATGGCCACTATGACATTGTATAATACGAGCAAGGAGTATGCCCTACAAGTGCCAAACCCCGATGAAATGATAAGCGCGGCGGCCAGACGGTGAGTCACCGGGACACCCGAGGGTATCCAACAATGCACATATCCGGATAGATAATTGTACCCCAACGACCAAACCACTCGACCTGCCCGGCCAAGATCAAGGAAATCCACTTGACATAAGTGCAGCAAAAGTATTATATGCATCCCCAAGTAGAAAGAGGGGCTCACAAGACGTATGGCAGAGGAGGTTTCCCAATACAAGACATCAAATGCAACGTTCATGTCGTCAAGTACACCCGCTATAGCACGGGGCACTACCCAATTGACATTATACACTGTGGAGATCCAACGAATTACTGCCGAGTGTGGCCACTTGATCGTGGAGCATCAGTGCGCCAGACACGGGGCAAGGAAGAGGCCGGGACCGGGTTCATCCACGACAAAAACACATGTTCTCCTAAACAAACAGGGGCGCAAAAATCCGGAGTTGCAGGGATAACCGGTAGAGCGTGCTAGGAATGGGTGGCATCCACCATGCGGAGGACAAAACCCACTTGTGCTCAGAGAGCCTTTTGGGTGATGCCACAACTAAGGAGTAGGGAGCATGTAGCACAACACTAGCCCCTTTACCCCCACCTCCCCTTAGGCCTTGGGACCGGCGACCTTGATGTGGTGTGGCGGGCCAGTGCTCCTCGGGACACCGCTAACAAGCCGGACAAGGGGGATCTCCTCTTGGGATCGAAGGATTTTGCCTAACAGTCCAACACGGCGGTGGTGTTGTCACTGTCACCATCTATAGTGGTGGAGTGGGAGCATCGAGCACTCCGGCGGTAGCGGCCGCATCAGAAACAGTGCCAGTGGCGACACCGGCACTAGTAGCTATGGTTGTGACAACATTAGGGTGTTGCCTCCGTGGCCCTGTCGACTCTGCGGGCATGCACCAGTGCCCATGCATGGTGTGGAGCTGCTTTTGGAAGGAACCACTGCCTGAGCGTTGAACGTACTGAAGCCCATTCCGCGTTGCCTGTATATGCTGTAGTGCTACCTAACCATAGCACAATGCACTTTTTGCATGGCGGGGGGTTGCCCCGCCATGCAAAGTACGTGATGGAGGGCCGCGTTCGCAGCGGAGGACTTGTCGTGCTTTCTAAATGTGCCGCGGCTTGGCGGTCCCATGGCCTTCCGGCTGTCGAGGGCAGAAGAGCACGGTGCTAGCTTTGCAATTGCACGCCCCCCCCCCCCCCCGAAGGCTGGTTTGGTGTTCTTCATATTGACCCCTGCTGTGCTGGCCCTCAGGTTTGTGGGGGTGGGGGTTTGTGGGGTCCATTTTAGGTCTCAGTTTGCATCCTTCGGGTTTCCCGATGGCACTAGGGAGGTGGCGGAACGGGGCAGGGTGTGCCGCGGGGGGGGGGGAGGGGTGGATAGTGCAAGATTAAGGCCAAAATGAATGCCCAAATTCTGAAGCAATTGTTCTCTTGTGCCTTCGCAAACACTCACTGAACCTTGTTTCAACTTTTGTTTGTGCACCTTCTTTCTTAGGCAGTTTTTCTGTCTTCCCACCCACCCACCCATGGCGGTCTATCTGCCTCTTCTTAGCTAGATAGGCCGCCCGTCCACCCAACTCCCTCCGTGTGTAGGTTGTGCCTGGCGGGTGCATGCGTGCACCCAGCTTTCCAAGCTGCTGTGGTTGCATTGTTTGGTCAGGTCTAGCGTTGCTGAGCGGGCGGCTGGTTTCACCGGGGGGGGTTCTGCAGCTCAGTTCTAGACACCAATCCCCGCGGTGTAGGGGGTGCCGGGAGGGGGGGGGGGGGATCGAAAAATTTTCTCCATTTTGGGGGCATTTTTGAAGAGTTTCATTTTGAGCATTTTGAATATACACAAGTGGGGTGAAATTTGGTTTTACGCCTCACAACAAATGAAAAACAGTACCGTATTCCAACAAATGTACCTGTGAATCAGCAAAGGCTTCCTAGCGAGCAGAAGAAGACACGTTACACAGCATTCCCTAACTCATTGTGAGCATTTTGAATGTAAACAAGTGGGGGGAACTCAAGTGTGTTGCAAATTTTCCAGGCTCAAAAAATTTTCCAGGCGCCGCTGGCACCCAAATTGTCAGTTCTATGCAAGTGCTAACGAGTATGGTTTGGGGGGTCTAGAGGGGGTGGGGGGTGGGGGAGGGGGGTGTCAGGCCTCACAGGTAAGCCCCCCCCCCTGGGTTTCACCCCCAGGTTCTTGAGTTGCGTCGGTCTGGCGCTGTAAGCAGGGATTGCATCTGCATTGCCTGCAGGTAGCCGCAGATCTTTGGGTGAGCTAGGTGCAGCTGTACTTGTTGCTTACTATCGCCGGTCATGCCGGTTTTGGCGACGCTGTGCCCGTCCCAAATTCTGAAGTTGTTCTGCAGTTGTTTTCTTGTGCCTTTGCAAACACGTCGGTGGCTGATCTGTTAAGAATTGTATATGACTGGATACAGCACAGGTGGCAGCGCAACCTGTGGGTACATCCGTTGTTGGATGATGTAATGCATGCTTTTGGGTCGGTAGTCCATAAAACTTGCGCTCAGTGTTGATGGCAGTGGGAGTTTCATCCCCTCCATGTTCCCCTGATCATTTTTGTTGTTATGCATTTACGACTGTTTATGGGAGGATTCCATGGTCTGTGTGCTTTCAGTGCTCTGTATGAGGCCGGCATGGGGCAGGGAGACCCTATCTTCGCTCTGTTCTTCTGTCTTGTAAATACCATTAGGTTGGCGGTGGTGATTGAAATAGTAGGCATGAATGACATGCCCGCTGGCCCTTTGAGGCAGTTGGGGGTTGGTTTGACCAGTCTTTCTGAATGGAAGGGGGGGAGGGGAGCGAGTTAAGTGGTTAGTGAGGGTAGTGAAGGGTAGTGAGGATTGTCAATATTGACAAGAATTATGGAGAGCATAGGGCTGGTCAGGTGAGGACTGCCTTCATCTGTGTCTCAGACATCCGACCCCTGAAACAAAAAATCAAAGGCTTATTCCTCCTCCCACCTCCTTTAACCCTTGTAGGAGGTACTTGTTTCAGATGTGCCATCGTTGCCCCGTCCGAACCAGGTCATGCGGCACTCCGTGGTTTTAGTAGCATACTGATGTCTACTCCCTCACACACATTTTCTAGACCAGGATTGTAGTCACAAATGGGCCAGCTCTTTCATCCATTCAATCAAATCGATAACGGTCACCCTGTCTAATAGAGAAGCATTGGTGCCGGTACACACACACACACACACACACGTTGCCCAACACAATCCTACACGTGCAGTAAATTGAGACTGAGGACACAAACCACATAGATGCTTGTATTTCTGGCCCCTCTTGGGAATTGCGCACGATTTCTCTTCATGGGTATGCAGGACCTGGGCTGCATGCACGCACTCTTGCATGCATCTACCCCCGAAAAGCACATCCACAGTACCATCACAATGGTGCAATAATCTCGCTCAGATGCAAATTGTCATTCATATAACGAAGCCAGCGTACAACATACCACAACAATACACAACATGGCAACAATACAACAAATGCTGTCCACTGGCTCGTTGCATCGGATATCCGCTCTAAAGGTCATCATCGCAAGGCGGTTGCGCTCGCAAACCCAAACGCCCACGCACCCCATCCAAACACACGCACACGGCGTGAAACACAAAAAGTCCGGCAGCAAGTGATGTGAAACTTCTCATTGGGCGTCTGGCAAAGAATGTGAAATGGCCGCCCCATTGTGAGGCGAAAAGTTGAGCGACTACAAATGGACACATGGTTGACAGCAGGCACTGAAATGCCCCGGTTGAGCACACAGGTCTCCTCAAGCCAACCAGACATAAGGACGGGCGACGAGGACATACCATAGACCCCGGCTTTGACTCTGCAACAGCGACCGTTTCGGTCTCACTCTTGTGCGAAGTGCGAGCCTCCGTTGCATCCGGAGGGACTACTGCAGCGACATGCGCCACAACGTGCTCCTGCAAAAGCGCCAGTCGGTGGTGGGACCCCAGAGGGATATGCGCACTGTGCGGACAGTCCCATGCCCACGCCTTCAGGCTGGCAGAGCCGTCGTTGCTTTGGATGCGGCCCTCTCCGCCTTGGGGCAGACAACGATAAACACAAGGGAGACAACACGCCGCTGATGTATTTGCATGGGGGGTGGGGGGGGCTTGCACTGCGTGCACCTTTTGGACCAGTTCCCCCAGAAAAGACCCCATTTCCCCCGTGCATGAAAAGAGCCCCACAAGCAGGCACAAACCCCCAAAAACACACCGCGGGTCACAACGCACCCATTCAACGCCTCTCGGGTGGCAGAAAAGAGGTTCCCACAGGTCCCACGGGTGACACAAATCACGGATGCATGTTGGACGGTCAAGGTCAAGCAGCGCTGTGTGACCAGCAGTGGTGGTCGTTGACCGTGGGGCGTTCTGCTGCCCGGTGACGCTTGGCAGAGGAGGCACCCATTGCTAAAGGAATACGCACAGACTGCAGCAACGCGGCCTGCGATGCGCATGCCAATGGCCATAGAACAGTCGGCTCCGAAGGGGACACTTCCTTTCGTGACACCCCACCCTCCTGTTCACTCCTGTTTGTGCCGCCCTTTGGGAGCAGGTGTGGGCGCCTCATGGCCCTTAGGGTTGGGCGCCAGCTTGGGCTTGGGTTTGGATGGGCTGAGACTTGGGCTCGGGTACCGTTGTCTTACATGCCCGAGTTTTTGTCCTGTGGCCGCCAAAACTCATACCATGGCTCTAACAACTTTTTCTGTGAAAAGGGGAAGTACCGTCGGAAAACGTGCCTGATCAAGGGATGGCCGTGACGCAAGGCGGTCGTTGCACACGGGGGCGCGGCGGCGGGGGCGGGGGGGGCGATACGCCCAGCAACAGGACTGCGATTACCACAATACTATGCCACGCACTATGCCACGCAGCACAGCCGAGAAAAGGGGCTGCGGAGCGAGCAGAGGAGGCCATTGGGCGGAAGCATATCGACACCCGTTGGAAAGCTTTGCACACTGCCACCACAGCATGTCTTTGGCGCTGCTGCGCGCCCGCAAAACCACGCCAACTCAGTTTAGCCTCTTGTTCCTGGTGGGATATCGTCACGTAACCCGGCACAAATATCTGTGGCACTGGCTGCAACTACCGAGGATGCCACCTCAGCCAAGGGCGCTCTTGGTGATAGGCCCCCCAAAGATTGGATGTGGGGTGCGGACCTCCGCCCCACGATGATGAAGTGGCTAGCAGCCTTGGAATGGCTCGCCTCCCCTGAGTACCGTGAGACGACCTCCCAAAGGAACACTGCCAGGCGTCTTTCATGGAATTGGCGCTGGATTTCGGGGCCTTTGCCTCTGCCCCCAATCAATCCATGCAGGTGTGTAGCGGAGCATACAAACCCCAAGTCCTCCGTCCACATGCGCAGGTACGCCTTCCCTCCCCCGCACTCGCCACTGTGTGATGAGGAGAGCTGTAGAGGGGCAAATGCATCGGGGGGCTCGCAAAGCCCTCGTCCCAAAGCCCGGAGGGATCACAGACTTCGGGACATGCGCTGAAAAAATTGACCTTCGTTGCTTCAGAACTCTCTTTCATCGGTGCAGGACTGCAGGACCGGCAGGAGGGAGACGGTATGAGACACGCTGCTGGGAACGCACTGCCCATACCTCACCGTGCCGTTCGTGGTGCTGCTGGACCTCCTGTCGCTCTTCCGAGACATTTGCGACGACCTCCGGGGGTAGTGTGCCCCGGCGGCTGGAGTCGTGGTGGACGGTCAGCTGCTCGTGCGCAACGTAACAAAACACCGTCAGAATGCAAACAATCCCGATCCGGGCGTAGAGCCGCGCGCTCATGGGAGGCTCAGCGCGTCATGGTGCTGGGGGCTTCGTCGCATGACTGTGTGCAAACAGAGGTCAACAGGCGTGAGGACACGATCAATGGACGTCGATGTCAGGAAAACTCAGTGCTGGGCACTTTGATTCCCACAACCGTTCGTCGGTCAGACACGATATGGGGGGCTCATCGGACGCAGCACCAAGTGACGATTTCGTGCCTTTCGAAAGGGCCACAACCAGCCCTTGGCAGAGCATGTTTGCTTTGCATCCCTCCATGGGTTAGGGTGCGTGTCCTGCTGGCCCGTCCGTCCCGTCTCCCTCCCTCCCTCCCTGGGGCTGCATAACACATCGACGGCATTCATTTCGGGTGGGCAGTGCTCGTGTCAGGAGCGCCCATTCCTGCGGATTGCATTCTGTCCGTGCCACGTCGATGGCTCCAGTCAACGGTTGGTGTGTATGAAGCACAAAAAGACCCGGAAACTGCCTGTTGGGATGCATGTTCAGCTCTAAAGAGAGACAGGCTCTGTGTGCCACTTTTTTTTGGAGAATTTGACTTTGAAGAGCTGCACATGCTCAACAGGGGCCACTGGAATGGACATCCATGGCTGGAATTGCGAAAAACTAAGTGTTCTGCATGATACAGGGTACAGTGTAGTGCCTTGGTGATACAGGGTACAGTGTAGTGCCTTGGATGCAAGAAATTTGAAGTTCGCAGCAATGCACCAATAATACTACGTTGTCCAACCAGCAAACACAGAAACTCAATGTCCAACCCTCTAAGTAAATTTGGAAAACTGAAAGTGAAGGTTCCCTCGCCCCCCCCCCCCCCCCGGGTTACTATTCAAGGGGGGGTGGGGGGTGCACAAACTTTTTTTTTTGGGCCCCTGACCGACCAACCCACCCCAGCCCCTGTATAGGTAAAAATTCGCCATTCAGCCGTGGCCTGCCTATGACTTGTTGTAACTTTGTTAAACTACCCCCACCCCCCTCTTGCCAGAACAACAGTAGAAGCACTGAACTTGATGCAAACAACACCTCCTGTTGTACTAACAAGGACATTGTTTGTGCGCATTGTGAAAGACACATGTAACAAAGCAAGGCATCATTAAGGCACAGGCAGCCATGTAAATGGAAGTGGATCAAAGTCATGTGCCAAGTCAGGTATCCATCTCCCTTCTCCCTGGCATGTGGCTTCATAACACATGGATGACATCCATTTTCGGCAGGCAGTGCAGGTGCCAAGGTGCCTGTATCCTGGCCCATGCCCCACCACGGTCCAGCGGTGTGGCTGTAGTCTATGGGAGTGTATCCTGCCTGTCGGGGGTAGGGGGGCAGGGGACGCTTTGGCCCATGTCTTAAGCCCCTCTGGCCCCCCTCTCCCTCGTGTTGGGGAGCACGGGGGGGCGACTACAACCGGTCCTGATGCGACCCACCCCCCAACTATCTTTCAAAACTTGGGGGGGGGGGGCTGTTGGGGGGGGGGTCCCAGCCGGGGGTGGGGGGGGGGGTGTTCCTACCGGAGGTCGGGGGGGGGGGGGTGTTCCTGCCGGGGGTCGGGGGGGGATCGGGCCGGGGGTCAGGGTGGCGTCCAGTCAGGGGTGGAGGGGGGGGGGGGTTAGGGTTAGGTTAAGGTCACCGAGCTGGTGGAACCAATCTTGGTTTTATAACCCTTTTTAGTGTCTAGGGTGGACCTACCAGGTTTAGCAGCAGCAGCAAGCAGCAAGCAAGCAGCAAGCAAGCAACAGCACGCGCGAAATGGGGAAACTTTGCCGTGGTGCTTTGGATTTGGTTGAAATTTTGGTGCATGATACCTATGGGTGTGAAGTACAATCACACAAAGTTTGAGCGAGAAACTCGACGGTGGCAACCGGCAACGGGATTCGCAAGTGGTGGACCTCCGTTTCAAAATCTGTCAAAAATGGCCAGAAAATGCCTTTTTTGGGGCAGTTTGGGTGCCTAGGATATGCGTGAAGGGGTCCATCTGCATTGGAACTAACCTAAATGATAAACAAACACCTTTCATCATCGTTTAGTGTGTTATGTACCCAATTAGGGGCCTCGACGACCTCTTTTTGGGCCCAAAATACCGCAAGATCAGCCTGAAAAGCACCCTTTTTGCATACCTTTTCAAATCACACCTTCTCGTGCCGTGTTTTATAGCCATGGATTGCATTGGGCACCCTTGTGGTGATTTATAACGATGAATGGGATCATTTTGAAGCCTTTTCCACATTGTCATCACCCTTCAATGCCCCATTTTGGCACCGCAGAGTGGTGTTCAGCACGCACGGTGCACGTGCTAGGGTAGGGTCATGGGGGTAATCTTGGCATCATTGCAACATACATGCAAGAATGATGAAAAAGCGCGCTGTTGCGATCTTCTTGCCCACCTCCTCTCATTCCAAGTATGACCCTGTGCATTTCCCATGGGTTGGTGCAACACTTGAGGCCTGTGAATCGAAATTTTCGTCACGTGTCGATCTAAGATACCCCTTGGGATTCTGCACTCAAAGAATGGAGGACTGACAGCACCGCGGGTCAGAACAATACGGAGTCAATCATCATCATCATCCTCAACAATAGCACCTCCCAGAGATCATTTGTGCACATGTGAATGGTGGCACATACCCTCGCACCTCCCGCCACCTTGACGCACTGCGACGGCAGTAACAAGTGAGTAGCACAACACCCCATTCTCCCTGAATTGTGGGACATTGTGTCTTCAAAAAAGTTGCATGCACACTCAGCGAAACCCTTGGGTTTGAGAGCTTACTGAGGTGTCTCTGGGCACTGCCTGCAGCTGCAGCGCACTGCACCCCCCGCCTCCTGCGTAAGCACGGGCCAAGGTCAAGGAAAACAATGAACGGTCAGACGGGGTCACCGTACTTGGACAGGCACGGTGACCCAGGCAAGGCCCGGGGAAGGGGGGGTAGCGTGGCTGCAAATCCACGAGTTTTGGAGAACGGGAATACAGCGCCAAGCGGAACGCGCCCAACGTAACCAGCCAGTGCTATCAAACAACCCACTTCGGACTTCGGACTTCGGAACCATCAGACAAGGCAATCTGATCCATACCAACTGGGGGCCCTGTGCCACCAAGTGCAGGGTAGTTGGTGGGTGCTGTAGGGAAGGGGTCTTGGGTGTCCCCTATGGGAACCCCCTTTGGAAAAATTGGCGGCGGTCCGTTTTGGCTGAGCCACACTTATTCCGCGTGCGAAAGGGGGGGGGGATATAGGAGCTCCGGTACTGAGTAGCAGGCTCCAAGTGTGGGGTGCGGTGAAAGAGGTCCAAGCGAAGCTTCAAATTGCCTCAGTGCACCTGGGGCGAGACTGGTTTGCAGGGGCTCCAGGAAGGGAAATCCGTCCCAAAGCTGTGCCGGCTTCAATCTTCCAAAAAAAATATTTTGGGTATGGGGATCGTTGGTATGGACGCGCACCTTGGCTTGGCGCATGGCTCACAGGCAGGTAAAAACCGCAAATGCAATGATCAATGGTGAGTCAAATGATGCAATACTGGGGGTTCAGGGTCCAGAACGGTGGCCGTACTAGACAGAGGACGATGCGGGTCATAGAGAGGAAAGGACCAATCATACAATCGAGCTCAGTTGCAGCAAAATTGTCATCTGGGACAGCCGCCTTTACCAAAAGCACCGTCCAGAGCAGCGACCATAGCGATTGTTCCAGACGAGCCTTTGCCACAGCTGGCCGAGGGCAAGAGAAAGCTGTGGGAAACAAGACCCATGGCGACGTTCTCATCGAGGGTACCCGATGAGCAAGGGATCCGCCGCACCGCAAAGACCCGCAAACAATCAGCCAGACAACGTGTCACCTCCATAGAAGTGAAAGGCCACATGGAAATTCCACACGAGCCAGTCGCTTCAGTTAGGGGTTAGCGGTTGCCGTGCTGCTTCCTTTCTGAATCTCTGTGTGGTCCGCAACCAATCGACACAGAGGTGGGTAAAGACGTGGAGGGGCTGATCTGTCGCCCCTCATATGCTCGTGGGGGGGGGTGGGGGGGCTGTGTGCAGTCCGTGGTAAAGAGGCTGCGAGGAATGCGCCCACACGTCTGCGCGTTTGTGTTGAACTGTGCGCCAGAGACACCGTTGCACGGAAATGCCCCTATTCACGTCCCAATCATATTTGCAAAAGGTTTCCATATGAGCACGAACGACGCTCAGCGGTCTGGGTTGTCGCAGCAACTGGATTGACTGCCCAGGCTATTCTCAATGCAATCACTCCCACGATCCATAACTTCAAAGAGTGCCTTCCACGAACGAAACCACAGGAATGTCGAGTCAGAGGGCGCAGAAGGGCGAACGTGAGGGCGTGTCTGATGGCCCGGCGATGCAGAACTGCGACACGGGGCAGAACTGCTGATAGCAGTGGAGTGCCCATACCGATGGTCCACAACACCAGGGCCTATCACTGGGCCCACCTGAACCTGCCCAAAGCGGACTTGTGCCCGCGAACAGCCGGCCCCCATCAGACGGAGGAGGAGGGCGTCCCTCTGGCTGCCCCACAACATGACTTGTAGCAGCTGAGCAGTGGGTTCTGCGTTATTTGAGGTGCGCGACCGGATGAATAGTGAAGGGCCCTGCGTCCCAACACACAAAGGGCCAAGGCCAGGGGCACACGAGGGCTGTGGCGAACCGACTGAATATTCGAGGGCTACACGTGAATGTGACCCGCTGGGGACTAACCAACAGGGACCGCCTTGGGTGGAAAAACTCTGGTTATCGGCTTCCCTTCGTCGCAGTGAGACTTTGGGCGACAACGTACTGCCCGTATGCCCGCTAGAGGGGGGATGCAAGGTCGGGAAAAAACGCAGGGTGGCATGAGGGCCGGCCTGGGTGTTGGAGGTGGCAGGATACCCAAGGACTTCAATTCCAACCCTCACATTAATCAATTCGTTTGTGCAGCCGAAACGATTAAACGCGCAAGTTGCTGCAGTCCTTCCCGTCGTTGGACACGGCAGGCGTTGGACAAAAAGGTCAGAAAAGATGAAGCATAGACTTCCAAAACGATTCTACACGGGACCATGTCATTGCGCCCAACAAATAAGGCCAATCACATGACAAACACAAGTCAAGTGAACATTTCAATGCCAAAAACATCAGCTATACCACGGATATCAACAACACTGACAATACAAAAGTCATGGCAGTAGAACCTGCAACACCACCAACACCACGAACTACTCCAAGAATAACACCAATGACACCAAAAACACCACCAACACTCGGAATACAGCAAATGGCAGCAGCAACCACCTTGCCTTACCAAGCTGCCAGACGGATCGGAAATGGTGCTGCAAATGCCGAAGAGATAGGGCTCCACTGTTAGGTTGCTGCTGACAACCTTCTCTTAGACTGGATTGCAATGCGGACGCACTTGGTTAAGGGTGGCCCGGATGGCCATCCTTTGGGTAAAATGCACAGCCTCCTGGGCCCCATGCCTTAATGGTTAGAGTCAGAACCAAGATCTGCAAAGATGGATCATGCTTTTTTTTACAAGAGGGGTGTGCAGTAAAGATCATGGCTGAATGCCGTGACATCCAATGAAATGCTAATATTCATGCAAGGCAGACGAGGCGCAAGTGTCAGGGGATGTTCGGAACTGACAAAAAATTTGGAGATACATCCAACTGATTGACAGAAGTGCGCAGGAGGCAGCCCCGGCGTGGCGTACAGACCGCGCCTGCAATTCCCAATACTCAGGGCTGATGCGCCCTTGGCGCTGCTCACCACCAGGCCCGCTCCGCAGCTGGCTGGCCATGATCCTTATGGCAGAGGAGACACCATCCAGAACGGCAAAGTGCGTCGACGGTGGCACGGGTCGTGGCCTTGGGCAATCTCTAAGAGACCCCGCTAGGGGCACGACACGCTGCTGAAGGGCACCATCTCCATCACTGTGCTCAGCTTCTGTGGCGGTGGCTGTGAGCTGCAACAGACGGGAGGGCAAATCCAGGGCGGAGCACTGGGCGACAGAGGAACGCCCCATACAAATATGCAGATGCACCAGAGCGGGGGGAAGACCGGTCCACACGCGACCGACCGTGGAAGCGACTGACAAAAACATGCAGCGAGGGGGGGGCGAAGGGTCAATGTGGAGGAGCGGAGTCAGCCTAACCTAGAGCGGAGTGGTTGGTGACAGGGGAAGGGGGCAAGCCGGATCCAAGAAAACCCGTTCTCTGCAGTCTCCAGCGCAATCCCACAGACTCAATGCCAAGGGTCTCTGACTCAAGGTCACAGCCCACCAAACGAAATGAGAGCAGACCGAGACTGTGCTTTGATGGTGCCAATGACGAGGCGCCTGCACTGTACAGAAGGTGCTTGGGGCTGCAGCTGTCATCAAATGATGTGCAAGCTGCTCTCCACCCCCATGGGCCCCCTCTCGGGCCGGCCGACGTCCCAGGGCCAGGTAATGCGCTGTAACTAATCTGTTCCACATGCTTCAGGAGTTTGGACCACAGAAAAGGATCTTGATCGGAAACAGGGCATTGTCGGCTTGGAGCAAAATGCTGATGTACTCTTGGGAACCACTACAACGATAGACAGACACTCAGAAGCCCATCACCTCCATGAAAACTGGTTGCAGTCCCGATGATTTGATGATTCATACGCCCCGTGGACGTAATTGACAGAGGGGGTGCTATGTGGGCTGGTGGACTGGACGCGCTTACCCTGGGGTGAATTTTCCTTATGCCAGGTAGTTGCGGTTGCCTAAAAGAGTTCTGGGAGCCTTTGGAAACTGTGTGTCGACACCGTGTTCATTGAGTGGTGTGCCATGTATTTTATCTCCTGTCTCCTACTGCCATTTCATTCCAAGGACTATGCTGTGGGCAGTTTGGGCGATATGTGGTTTGCCTTCAGATGGCCCAAGATAGACGGCATCACACAACACATGCTGAATTGTTGTGTGCCATAGCAAAGCACCTTGCAGGCCAACCGTCTCACCCACCTTGTCGCATGCTGGGCTTGTTTTGGGTGCCTCTTATAGTACAAGATGAACGCAAATTTTGAACTGCAGGCATTGAATGTGCCTTGGATCTTGCAATGATACTGCAAAATAACCAAAATCAGTCCCATAATGAGGCAGTTTGCACGGGATTTCCAAGAGCCACATGTTGTCCTCCACAAGATGGTGCTAGGTGCAAATAATATCGTGCTAAAAGCCTCACAGGGGCATCATTTTCCTTGAGTATAAGTTCACACGTTTACAGCGTGAAATGGTTTCGTATTCCCAAGTCCAGGTCACATCCGAATGACCTGCTTGCGGCTGTGCGAGGGCTGGACGAAGGTCGCATAATCCCTAACACAGTACGCCCTCAATTTATCGCCATGGTTGGACTGGAAATGCAAGGCCTTGATCAAATAGTCGCCCATCATCCCAATGGTTGTTATAGCATCCTTGGAGCTCGAGCTCTCCTCTCCATTCAATCGTCTAAAAAGCTGGGACGGTGTGTAGGGTTTGACACCTCTCTAGCTACAATTTGTGTTCCCCGCTTACGGATGCCTGCTTGAGGGGCATCACAGCACCATCATGCACTAGAGTGCATCTTGATGCTTTTCATGCACCTTTCTTTCGGGACCAAAAAAGCAAACGAGCACCATCAAATCAGGTGCGGATATCCACCAATACGAACTTTTGCTGTGGCGTGCTTCTCAATGCACATCGGAGTCTCAGACAGGACATGGAAGAGCACGACACCTGCTCCTGATGTTGTCCCGTGCGTTTGTGGACGTGCATGGCTCCTGTGGGCGCCACACTTGGCGCTACACGCCGCGGAGTTGCTGGGCTTCTCATTGCCGCATTGCGGGCAGCGGTGAGCTTCACAAAAGCGTTGTCCAGGGCCGGTGGTACCTTGGCATATTCCATGAGCAGATGCACGCTGACATGTGCCCTTTTCAGCAGCAGTGCGGCCCTTTGGACTTGACTGTGATGGAAGGGATTTGGAGAGACAGAGAGAGAGAGAGCGAGCGAGAGAGAGAGAGAGGGAGGGAGAGAGGGAGAGAGGGAGGGGCTGAGAGAGGAGAAGGAGGAGGAGGAGGAGCACAAGCTGCACAGCCGGGCTTCATCAAGACAGAGGTGGTCAGTGAAGCGCAAGTGGTCCACACGGCTTCGCATAGAGACAAGCGCTCGTCCGCGTGCTTCTGGCCTCCTGGAAAGAAGCCGCCCTCAGCTTTGATGATGGCATTGGGGTGCTTTTTCTCCCACTGTCTGCCATCATTTTCCACACAGAAATGCACAGCCACAGCCATGGTCAGCAGCCGTTGCTTGTCGCTTGGTGCTCAGAGCATTGACTGCTCTTGATACCGGCTGCCATTGTTACAGTTGGTCCGCACTTCTGCTTGCTTGTGTATTCTGTTGTTTGTATGGATTTGAAAGAGAAGGCAGATCCAGGACGTATTCACGGGGAACCAACGGCAGATACAGCGAAGTGCCCTCGCCCTCCAACCACCCTCAGGTCTCCTCGTCTGAAAACGCGCGCGCGAACAAACAGCTGCGACCGCTGCATGTGCCAATTGGTTATCGCCTCCACGCCCACCCCCACAAAATAGCGAAGGGCGTTGCGATTTGCGGTCCTGTATTGTGGTGTTGGGCCAATTCTCGACAGCACTATTCTAAACCTCAGACGGTATTCCAAAACGATTTTACTAGTGCACAATTGCCATTTGATACCAACTCAGCAGGATGAGGAAGGAGGTCGGGGTCGGTCACATCCCCGGCTGCAGCCAAAGCCGAAGCCAAACACATGTCTGCAACAATCGCCAGAACGCCCTACATGCAGTGAGATCCATGGCAACATCTTCGGTGCAGCACAAGCGGCTGAGAACAATACCTGCGGGCCTCCACTAGTTTGCCGGGTCTGCGAAGGCACTGGAGCGCGGTTCTGGTTCTGCGTGTGTGTCTGCCCATGTGTCACCTCGACGTTGACAGTCTTGAGGAGTGTCGCTGGGGCTTGGGTCCCGGGAACGGTGCGAATGCCTTCTGCCGTCGCAATTTCCCCTGTTCGACCCCATTGTGCGGTTTCTACGGAGCCCTGCACACAACGCGATCGGATGCAGTATGCGACCCTCCAACAGCACAGTGCACCGGGACACCAAACTAGCCACAGGTTAGGTCATCAGGGCACCCTTACCAAGGAAATGGTGTGATTGGCGTGACATTCCCTTACCTTGTGGGACGGGTGCAGATCAATGACTGACTGACCCTGGCCCAGGAGAGTGGCGGAAAGCGCAATGCGCAGGTGCGAAAGACAACCTCGTTGTGTGAACAAATGGCTGATAAAATGCGTGGGACAAAATACGCCAAAATTTGTCCAGAAATGCTTTGTCCCACTCTAAATTGTTCCCCCCCCCGCTGTATATGACCTGGGCCATGACTGGCAATGGTTGAAGCATGCCGCAGCACCCGTTTTGGGGGCCTGTTGGGGGGGGTTTGAAGCATGCCGCAGCATGCCGCAGCACACTGAAATTTGCTCCTTGCTTCCTTTGCAGAAAATGTTGCACGGGATGGTGTGTGATATGCATCGGCACGATGTGCTTCGTCTTTCAGTATGTAGGTCAGTTTGCCTGTAGTATTTTTGTTTTATCGCCCTTGGGGTCCATCTTGAATGCCATTTTGAAGGACCATGTTTTGGGTAAAAACAAGAAAAAACCAGATGTTTCCTATGTCATGTCCAGAGGGCATGCAACACGGGACTGGGGGTCAATGTTACTGGACTGTCACGGAGCTGCAAAGCGGCGTCAGGCTTGCGTGTAGCCTGGTGCTGACTTTGGGCATTCTGCTTTAGACTGACATACGGGGCTTCTGGTTTGGCATTTCGGTCGCATGTTTTCTGTCATAGATGGGAGGCGTCCGACTGACAGCAGAACGGACGGCTCACAACATCTGGACAGGGGCCTTACGATAGAAGGGTATCCCGCATCCGCAGGATGAACCTGCCCGCGACCAGCATTTAGCCCGTAGTGCCGGCCATCTGCTCCAAGCGGGGCGGGGCATGGCTCACACACTGTCCCTTCTCGGTGGAGAGCCCACGTTCATCATGAGTTCCCCCAGCTCTAAGACAAAGCATTTGTTCTGCTGAGGGGGTGAAGGTCGTTGGTCGTCAGAGCCACTTTGCTCCCTTTGCCCAACTCCAAGGGGGCATACCTTAATGACCAACCCCTCACCGCTTCCGTAGGAGAAGCACAAACAGGCCGAGGAGGACCTTTTGGGGGGGGGGGGGGGGGGCTCTGTGTTTTTTCAGCTACGCCCCGTCAAGTTCACTTTGCGGCTGCATATTTTTTTTCGGCACCACAATTATTTAGTAAGCGATTTTGGTGTCAGGGGGCGGTTCGGTGGTCTCTGATGATTCCACGAAATGCAACTGTGCAAATGGAAGCAAAAGACGATGTCCACAGGGAATCCTGCACACTTGTTTTCGCACCAACCCTCACCCATGGGCAAAGGGGACACAGCCGGCCACTGCAAACTGCCCGATCATCAGCACAGCACCCAAAGCCAAGGTGCCAAAATGGTCGGCTACTGCGCAGATTGTTGGCCATGGCTGTTCTACAGACCGCTGGGCCTTGAGACTTCCAGTTCTCGGGCCCCGAAGCTCAGGCCATCAAGTGCACACAATTGTCTGAATCGTCCAGTGCATCCAAATCATTGATCTGTCCACATGGAGGTACAATGTCGAATCCCCGTCCACATTCCGGCCACGCTTGCATTTAGCCGCCCACACGGACCTGAAACGCCGGCGGTACAGTCTGCGCTGCCCCGAACGCCACGTGTCTGTTGCCAGCCTCAGCCAGCTTCACCTCCGCCAGAGAACCGATGATTTTGTCACCATTGCCCTGATCCGATGCGTTGATGTGAAGGGGGCAGGCTGGGGCCGTGCTTGTCTTTTCCCTCCCACAAACGGGGCAGTGGTGTAACTGGCAGTATCGGGCCCCAGGAATGCTGGGCCGTTGACAAGAGCCATGCTGCTCCGACACGCGTCCGCATTGACCTGAGAAAAAACAAGATTGTCACACCGGACATTGTGTTGGCTGCAAACGGCTGAGGGTGATGTTTTGCATGGAGGGGCACGTGAACATGGACATCGGGCAAGTATGGGGCTGCGCGCCGTTCGGAACGTGAACGCTTGAAATTCGAGTAGGTTGTCATCGCACGTTTGGATTTGCAGAGGCTGGGCCACGGTCCAAGGAATGGACAACATATTTGCAGCAGGTGGCACTGCCGGGCCCCATCTGGGTATGTTCTGAGCACCCGGAGACATCGTTGGAAACGTGTAATACTCTTGTTTGAGGGTGACAGATTCACAAGCTGCGACCTGTCTTTGCCTACGAGCAGGTGGTTTGGTTTCCCATCCGCAAGGCTGTAGCATCCAACAGGCTGACAGTGTGTGTCTTTCCCATTTTTTTTAAACAAATACTCGCTGCCTCCACTCATGACCAATCGAAACGATTCAGGGACATGCAAGAAAAATCGTAGATGATTGTGGTTTTAAACATGGCACGCAGTGCAGTGGTTCTGAATTTGGGCTCGTTGTAGATGAAGCTATGAATCATATGGTAATGAACCGGAACTGGGAGGGGGAGCGGCAGGCGCGGCAGCTGCTGCGAGGGCTCTTGAGTCAGAACCTGTGGTATCCACCAAACAATGGAGCACTGAAAAGGAAGTATACGGGCGAGCTTGGTTCTCATGTGCAATGCCTGGCATTTCGGCTCTATTTTCTCTTGTCCCTTCCCTCACTACATACACTGCAATCTCCACTTCTTGTGCTCGACTTCATCTAAGGGCCTGGAGAAAGCTGCTACTGCAGCAGATTCGATAGAGAGCAACTCAATGTCATGCCAAATGTTGCAGATCAAGAGGCATACCTGCTTTGCTGGCAAGTGATTTGGCCTTCTGCTGCTCTTTTGTCTGCATTATAGTGCCCTGGTTAGTTTGCAATACTTCGCTCAGGCCGAGTCCCATGCAGATGTGATTGCATCGGTGAGATTTGAAGAAATCTAGAAAGCCGTTCAGGCCCATGTCTGCGGTCCCGAAGCGCTGGTCCTTTGAATGAATCTGCGGGTCGGTGTACCAGTCCCCAACACCCTGAAATACACAAAATGCACCGCCGAGTTGGGAGCACTTTCTAAGGGAAAAGTTAAATCAAAGAAAATAGGGCCTTCTGGTCATGAGGTCAACATTGAGGCAGTCTCTGACATTGGACTGCCAAACCCAGTTCCAGGGTTTCACTTGGCTGGTGCCTCTTGGCTTGTATGGCTGTGCCCAGCTCAGAGGCAATGGGATGCTGCACGATTATCCCACTGCCCCACTGCCCAATCCCAATCGGGTGCAATTGCAGAGTGGTCTGCCGGTCCGGCGCTGTCCAAACCTCAACCTTTTTCACCGTGGGATGAGAGACAAGATGTCATGCAGTGAACAATCGTATTTCTTGTTTTCGAATCCCATTGTCCTACTTCTGTTCGGCCATTTCGACTTTCAGTGTCTACTGCCAGGCTTTTCTGTGGCGCCCTCTTTGGTAACACCCATAACATTTGAGGCGGCTTCAAGTAGCCCCCAGCCTCTGTGTTGATGCATTGCAGCTGGATTAAAAATGTGCAGAAACTGCACGAAAATGACGTCTACTATGCCCATTGGCATGGCTTGGGCTTTTGTGTGGGCCGCCATTAGTTACGCCGTGATTTGCTGGCAGGGGAAGCGTTCAAGCAGCACACTGCAACCCTGCAGATCCAAAGCGGACCTGAATATCGACAACCATTAAGGCCTCCCCCGATAGATGGAAAGTGAAGTGACTGAAGGCCTGGGGTGTGTTGCGCTCGTCTGCCGAGACCCAGCCCGCATTACTGTTGTACTTGACGTACTTGCCTGCAAGATATTCCTCGCAACAAACCAGATCAGCCCCGGGGATTTGGTGCTGTTGAATGACGAAAGTGTCGATGAACCAGATCTTTTTCGGAGACGCAGCCCTGGCAAAAAGTAGCGCCTTTGGGTGGCACGCAGAGCCATGGGAGCAGGTCGAGGAATTGAGGGAGGTTGATACGTTCGGAATAAAGAATCGGAATGGAAAAAGGACCTGGACAAGTGGATGGCAATGAGGACTATGCTCGTTTCTCCCAGTCGAAAAGAAAAGCACAGGCCGGTTCCAATTGTCAAAACGCTGACGGAGCGTTTGTTGGATGACAGGACTGAATGAATGTTGCTGCAGAGTCTGTGGAAGCGGGGACCTGTGGGGGCAGTAGGCTCTCAGTGCCACTCCCGAGCCCCACTGCCCCAGACGTTGCCTGTGTCTACTGCCAGGCTTCTCTGTGGCGCCCTCTTGGTAACACCCATAACATAGCCCCCAGCCTCTTTGCATTGCAGCTGGATTACAAACGAGCAGAAACTGCACAAAATGACGCCTATCATTGCCCATTGGCAGGGCTTGGGCTTTTGTGTTGGACAGTCGTGAGGTTTCATGCAAATTCAGCGTATCCCATGCAAACCCGCAAGCGTTGAGGGTGGCCGGGTCTGGAATTGTTTGTACACACCAGCCAAAATACAATGGCCAGCGACATGGATTTCTGCCTCGCCGCTCCAGTTGCAGTTGCGCAGTCCCCAACCAATCGCTTCACACAAGGAGGACCGGTGTGCCGTGTGTGGATGTGGAGGCAGGTAAAGAGGCATGGAAGGGCAAGGCCAGGGTGCATTCTGGTTCAGCATGTTCACTTGCATAATGGACATTCGAGTGCAGGGACCAGAGTGCAATGACAGGAACCAGAGCGATGTGCGCAGGCACCAACGGCCCCTAAGAAAAATTTGCTGTGCTGCAGCATGCTGCGGCATGCTTCAAGCTGCAGGTGGGGGGTAATCCAATTTTCCAAAAGGGTAGTGGCAAACCCCAGAACCAAACACAAAGGAATGCATGTCCCGACACCCTGCAAAGATGAACACAACAGAAGCCTTTCATGGGTCGTCATGTTCTCTTTCTCCTCACATTTCCGATGTTTGTCCATTTTATTGACATGTGTCCCAACAAACTGAAGGCCCTCTGGACATGGCATAGGAAGCATCTGGTTTTTTCTTGTTTTTACCCAAAACATGGTCCTTCAAAATGGCATTCAAGATGGACCCCAAGGGCAAAAAAAAATTATTACAGGCAAACTGACCTACATACTGAAAGACGAAGCACATCGTGCCGATGCATATCACACACCATCCCGTGCAACATTTTCTGCAAAGGAAGCAAGGAGCAAATTTCAGTGTGCTGCGGCATGCTTCAAACCCCCCCCCCCCAAAGGGCCCCACAAACGGGTGCTGCGGCACGCTGCGGCATGCTTCAACCGTTGGTGCCTGGATGTGCCACTGATTCACTTTGTTGGGCAACGTTCTATGAGCTTAGCCAACCATGCAACATTCACTTGGAACGCCACGGAATTTGAAGTTGGTTGTGCCCTGCCAAAGCAGTGGCAGGCGGGGTATTACATCGGTGTCGGTGTCATGGATGCTGCAGACCGCTTCGACAGCGCGAAGCAAACCCATCATGTGCATGCAACCCCAACCTCACACCCCCGTTTCCCTTTCGCCGTATGGCCCCAATGCAGCAAAACACCCCAACCACAGGTTACACAGGCGGGCAATACTATCAGGCCGGCAGTGCACAGCAGGCAGGCAGTAAACAGCAAACTGGCAGTGGACGCCAGACAGGCGAAGGCAAACAAACTTACCAGAGCACCGCAGAGCGAAACTGAAGAGGGGAACGCCAACCACGCCAACCACATGTACAGGAAGTAACAGAGAGCAGGAGAAAGGGGCGAGATGGGTGGAACTGGCACTTGTACAGACAATCCCCATGGCTTTGTTGAGAATTCCTTACAAGACCTCCTCTCCATCAGCCTTTGCAGCCCTTTGTTGCCCCGCCTGAGGCTGAAAGTAAATTCTATGCTGCGGCACAACACCTCCTAAAAGAGGCATCAAACAGGCACCCAGACCAATGCCATGCAGGCGATCTGACAACAACTTATTGCACCTCAAGCAAATATCATCAGCCAAGGACAATTCAAGCAGAAAAGACATACTTATTGTACAGGCTAGCATAGTGTTGGCTGGTGGCCTGCATCATGACCTCTTCAAAGTACCAATCTCTCGTTCGGGGTTTGATGCTGACCTTTGCGACATATTTCTTGCCCTGAGAAATGCAGCAAGGGAATAATTGGCGATACCCACGGGGCTATGGGTCAGGGGCTGCACAGATTCCATGGAACTGGTCATCAATGTTGCCAATCTTTGTGATTTGTGACATCCATGACTCGGGGGTTGCTAAGAAAAGCCTTGGTCGCAAGCAATGTAGGACAAAGGAAGAGGCCTTAGCAAACCCTTTGCGAGTTTATAGGAACACCGCCTACAAGGCTTGGGTTGTCAAATATGCCGATGAAAGTGGACTTCAGCCTGCCGGATGGAAGTTACCGTTTGATTGTGAAATGGGGTCAGATTCCCCTCACCCCAAATCAGATTCTGATCCAGCTCCCTGCATCGATACCAGTCCTCATGGAGGGGATTCATATTCTGATTTGGATTGGATTCCAATTTAGACCCAGAATCTGGTGGAGAGTCAAGCAGCAATGGGGAGTCTGCAACCTCACCTGCCAAAAAAGGCAAAACAACATGAGGTTGTGGACATTGTGTGGGCAAAGGCCGATCTGCGCATTTGGGGTCATGTTTTTGGAACTCAGTTGTTTTTGAATAGGGATTTGGTGGATGATGCATGCATCCTGGCACATATTGCTGTCCTAGAACCTGCCTCCAGACCTGCCCCCGAACCTGCACCCAAACCTCCAGCAAAGGGTGATAGGGCAAAAATAAGAGGCATGTCCAAACATTCAAGGTGCGAAATAGCTTGACCCCGGCCCCCTATTTTGGGGTCGAGAATCGCAAAAAAGGTTTCAGGTCCATTTGAGACAGTGGCGGGTCGCCATAACCCTTCAAAGTTGCTAAAATTGGGTTATTCTTACCGAGTGACAACATCCCCAAAAATAGCCTCAAAATCTAAAAATACCGCTCTCTACGTCACAAAACGCACCAACACCACATACCAGGGGGATCCATTCCTCACCCTTTTGCCCCACTAGGGCCAAGGGACGGGGCACTTACCCCCCACGGTACCATTTTTTGGGCCAACCTTTGCATCTTTTGCTATTTTGGTGATGTCATGCCCTTTAGCCCTTTGTGACCACCTTTGTGAGGCCAAATGCTCCACCCCAAGCATCCAAAAACCTTCTCAAAGGTGTTTATTTGTGTTCCCCACCCTTAAAATAGGGAGTGTGGTCCTTACTTGCCTTCCAATCCTTCCCAAGTTACGGGGTGGGGGGGGGGTGGTCGGATTATGCTGTATATATATGGGCGTTTTCGCGGGGGGGGGGGGGGTCATTCCGACGCAAAGTGGGAGATTTTCCAGTTTTTCGACGATTTCTCAAAAATGTCGTTCTGTAGGGGGGGGGGGGGGATGTTATACCTTTTCGAAATCTCCAAGAAAAGGCGGTTTCGGAAAGGTATGGGTTGGGGGGGAGGGGTAGGAGGCCATCTTTTTGAGATCCGGAGCCGAACTTTTCCGCATTTCAGGGTCTACAGGGTTTTTCTGCCGCTATGTGCGTACGGCATGCTCCAAAACTTCCCATGGGCATTGCTCCAACATGTTCCCACTTCATCTAAAGTGAAAAGTGGTCACTTTGTGCAGTTTGATGTGCTGAATCCAAAAATGAAGGTGGTGTGGCTCTAGGAAATGACATGTAAGAGAAATTGTCAATTTAGTACCGTAAGGTTGTGTGTGGCACTGGTTTGACTCTGAACTGTACCTTGTGTAGCAAACGCCCATGGGCCAATATTTGGACAATTTCTCCAATATGCCGTTTCATTGGGCCATAAATCCTACATATTTGAATTCAGCACATCAAACTGCATAAAGTGATCACGTTTCATTTCTTGATGAACTAACAATATGTTGGAGCAAGGGTGGTAGCAAGGATGGGTTGCCCTTCATAAGGGCCAAACAGGCAGCAAAAGGCAGATTTTTGCAAAAAGCACCCCAGTTTCGGGCTTCCCCCTAAACCCCCCCCCCCACTGTTTCAAATCAACCCGAAACCTTGATTTTTGAATTCTCCATGTCGCTCTACTCTACTCTAGCCATCCTAGAGCCTAGGTGGTGGCCTTGCCAAATCCAAGTTTTGAGCCAAAAACTCACCGGTGGCGCCCCGGGGCGGGGGCGCCAAGCCGGGAGGTGCCCTCCCAAAGCTGCGCATTTTGTGCCCCAAAACAGCCTTTTTTGGCCCAAAATAGTCTCCAAACCCAATCAAAACGGCCAAACGAAGGGAAACCGAGGCGGCACTACACGTGCGCCTTGATTGCCCCGTGATCGAGAACCCTTTCTTGTCCTCTAACTCCTCGATATGTCCGAGAAATGGCCCAAAAATGGCTAAAAACGGCCTAAATGTGCGCCGTTTGTGTCAAACGGGCCGAAAACCAAGAATGGGCCGTATCTTGGGCTACATGGCTCAAAACCAAATTCCGAGGGCACCTATTCCACCCGCAGTCCCCCACTTTTTGTGGTTTCCAACCCTCGGAATGGCCCAACAAGACGCCTAGACCCCTGTACCACTGCTCACTTGGTGGAGCCGGGGGGCAGCAAAATGCCTTGATAATGGGCTGCTTTGGGACCAAGAATAGGTGAAAAATGGGTCAAAAATGTGTTTTTCCAAAAGTGATCCTCGACCATTTGGGATGCTCAAACAAGTGGTTTTAGCCCATTTTGAGCCCGTGGGGAGGCGTTTTGGCCTACGGAAAATCCCAAAATGCCTTGAAATTGGGCTGTTTGGGGACCAAAAATGGGTCAAAATTGGTCAAAAACGTTTTTTTCCAAAAGTGATCCCGGACCATTTGGGATGCTCAAACAAGTGTTTTTAGCCTGTGACCACAATCCAATCCCCCCTGTTCCACCCGCACACAGGCCCAATACCCCGCGCCCTCCAACACCACCATCTTTCCCATGTCCGCCTGGCCCACGGCATGGGTGGGCGCCAGGTCCTCCACCCGCAGCCACCGCTGGGCGTGCTCCTCCCACGGTTGGGGGGCGTGCGGCCTCTGCCGCTGCAGCGCGTCCTTGACATGCTGCAGGGACACCAACACGACTAGGGACATTCCCCCCTCCGCCGCAGCCATGCACAGCAGGGCGTGCTGTAGCCGCGCCTCAGGCAGCCCCGCGTGGTGCGCGATGTCCGCCACCGGCAGAGGAGTGCGGGGTGCTGGGAGGGCACTCAGTGCCGCAGCGGGCAACTCCCCCGGCGAGGGCACACGCGCGACCGGCCCCATGTCCTTGTTGAGGGCCACCGCCACCACCCACCGCCTGTCCAAAATGGATAGGCGGTTGCCCGGCCTCGGCACCCGGAGGAGGGTACCGACAGTGGACAGCAGCGCACACACGCCGCAGTCCTTGTTGTTGCCTGCCGGCTGTCGCACCTGTGCTGCCCTGGCCACCGTCAGCAGGTCCTCCCCACCCGGCCACACCGTCCTCTGTCCCCTCGGCGCCATGCGCAGCGTGTTGACCGCCGTGTCCCATGTGCGCGTCCACTGGGGCGAGCTGCCCTCCAGCGTAGGCATGCCCGGGGGGTCCACGGTCATCTGCACATTGGGGGCCAGGAGGTGGTGGGCTGTCCAGTGCCGCACACCCTGCTCCACCGAGCGGTCAAGGCACACAAACTCTGAGCCGCCCAGCTCAACATACTGAGCGACGAGGGGGGCGGCCGGAGTTCGCGCGTACTGCTGGCCCTCCCACCCCTCCCTCGGGAGGATCATGGTGTGGGGGGCCAGGCACTGCGCCGCGTCCGCAACCAGCGCGACCGTGTTGTCGCACAGCTCAGCCTCGTGGTTGGTGGCCACCGGGAAGTGATGCCATGGCCCGGACTTACCGCAGGCCCGATACAGCCCCTCCAAGGCACTACGCATCTCGGCTGGTGGCGGGGAGGCATCCGCGCAATCCTGGAGCTAGGGAAGCGCACCTGGGAGCTGCCTTCCCGCCTCCCCTGGCCAGATGGTAGCCTGGGGCGTCGGCACCCTCCAGAGGACCCCGGCAACCGGGTCCCGCCGGGGTTGAGGCCTCTCGGCTCCCCACTGGAGGGCGACCACGACCATGTGGGTGGTCAGAGGCTCCGCAGTGAGCTGCAGCGCAACTCTCCCATCCGTATCCACGGCCGTGCCCCGCGGGGCCGTGAAGGCGTGTCCTCCAACTCCACGGATGGTCACCCAACCCCACAGGACCACAATGGTCTCCCAGCTGGGGCCACGGCTCGACTTCCTCGGCCACATCACCACTGGCGGGCACGGGTCATTTGACGCCCACAACCTCCATTCCACCCCCACCAGTCGGTCGTGGCCAGAGGGCCGCAGGGACGCATCCCACGTATCCGGGAGCTGGCGGTGGACTGCTGCCCACACATCGGCCCCGTCCCCACGTGTGAAGCGGAGCCCCTCGAGGATGCTCCGCGTCACGGGACCGGGGAGGCGGACGGGTTTGACCTCCATCCCCAGCCGGAACCCCGGCCCATCCCCCAGCAGACGGACCTCCGGATCCACCACTGCCAGCCGGGCTGCTACCGTGGGGATACGGCCCGTTCTTGGTTTTGGGCTTGTTTGACACAAACAATGCACATTCAAGCCATTTTTGGCCATTTTTGGGCCGTTTCTCGGACATATCGTGGAGCTAGAGGGCAACAAAGGCCTCTTGTTCACGGGGCAATCGAGGCACACATGGAGCGTAGGAACCGCTTGCCGTCGTTTGCCCGCTTTGACTGAGTTTCAGGGCCGTTTCGGGCCAAAAAAGGCTGTTTTGGGGCACAAAATGCGCAGCTTTGGGAGGGCACCTCCCGGCTTGGCGCCCCCGCCCCGGGGCGCCAAGACGGGAGGTGCCTTCCCAAAGCTGCGCATTTTGTGCCCCAAAACAGCCTTTTTTGGCCCAAAATAGTCTCGAAACCCACTCAAAACGGACAAACGAAGGCTAATGGTTGCTACACTCCATGTGTGCCTCGATTGCCCCGTGACCAAGAGACCTTTGTTGCCCTCTAGCTCCACCATATGTCCGAGAAACGGCCCAAAAATGGCTAAAAATGGCCTAATTGTGTGCTTTTTGTGTCAAACAGGCCCGAAACCAAGAACGGGCCGTATCTTGGGCTATGTGGCTCAAAACCGAATTCCGAGGGCACCTATTCCACCCGCAACCCACCACCTCGGAATCGTTCAACGAGATGCCTAGACCCCTGTACGAGTGATCACTTGGTGGAGCCGGAGGGCAGCCCTCACTGCCGACAATGCGGTTCTCACCCCCACCTCCAGCAGATATCACCTCGCGAACTGCGGTGGTAACCCCCGGCTGCTGCTGGTGGTGGGCACGCGCCAGGACGCAGACACGGGGTGACGGGAGCCCGTGCGGCGCGTCGTTGCGGTGGGAGGCACGTCGGGGAGCGCGGCGCAAGGGGCCGCAGAGGCTGCTGCTGAAGGAGCATCCCCGGCGAGGAAGCCGGAGGCAACGGGTCCGGACCTGAGCGGACCCGCGGGCGATAAAAAAAAAAAAGAAGGGGAGGACAACTCTGGCTTGGGTAAGGGTTCTGCAATACCCAGTTTCGCCTTAATGGCCTCCGATAGGGCCGTCACATCTGGATCTTCTGATCCAGACAGAAGTTTGGCCAGCAGTTCGGCCGTATGATCCAGGGCACCGTAGGTTGGCCTTGGATGATGTTGTTCCTCAACTCGAGTCGGGCCCATTTCGGGAGCCCTTGGGGTTGGACAACAAGAGCCAAGTGGAGGCGGCCCTTGCGCGGATCCTAGCTGCGGCCAGCGGCCCGCCGCCGGCTGCGGCAGAGCTGGAGTGGGAAGACCAGAGCCAAGAGCGTCGGCAACGGATGGAGGGCACCGGTAGTGAAGAGGATGACGGACTTGAGATTACAGGCGCCCGGGAGGCGCACGAAGTAAAGCGGGAGGAGACAGGAGTAGCGGACAGGGCCCGGCCCAAGGCAGGAGAGATGGAAACCTGCAGGCACTGGGCCAAAGGGTGGTGCATGAGGGCTTACGCATGCCGCTTCGCCCACCCTCAACCCCCAGTGCCGCAGGGAGTACCGCAGGACCTGCTGCTGATCCTCGGGACAATCGCCCGTGTGGGGGCCCTCCGCCTTAGCCGCTCGGACCGCCACGAGGAGCTGCTGCGCGACGTGGTGGAGGCGGCGCAGAGTGGAGGGCTCCCAGCGGTGGGGTACGCGGTTGCCCACGCGAGCAGGGTCGTGTGGGCAGTGGCACTGCCTTGCGTCGTAGCGGCCTTGCTCACCCCGTTTCCGGTGGTCCCATGGAGGGACATGGTGTCCCTCTAGGAGGCATCCTTGGGGTGGGTGTGCATGTGGCACACACACCCCGCGAGCATGGGGCCGCAGAGATGGCAAGCTTGCACTGTAGTGACCTACTTGTCCTGGGCGCTGCCCACGGCGGGCGTTACCTGGACACAGTGGTGGGACAGGGCGCTGAGCTGGGCCCGAGATGGAGGCGCCGTGGCGGCCTGCCCAGATCTGCCCCGCGAGCCAGTCACCATCCAGCCGTGGACTATGTCCCTGCACATCTTGGGCCACGTGGCTCAAAACCGAATTCCAAGGGCACCTAGTCCACCCGCAAGCCCCCACTTTTTGTGGTTTCCAAGCCTCATAATCGCCCAAGGAGACGCCTAGACCCCCGGACCAGTGGCCACTTGGTGGGGCCGGAGGGCAGCACAGCCCGCGCACAGCTGGGGCCAACGGTGGGTCCACCAAGGTCCCCGGGGCGAAAAAAATGATTTTTTTCAAAGTTGTTCCTAGACCACTTGGGATGCTCAAACAAGTGTTTTTAGCCCGCTTTGAGCCCGTGGTGGCGTGTTATTGGCCATGGAAAATCCTAAAATGCCTTGAAAATGGGCTGTTTCAAGACCACAAATGGGTCAAAAATGGGTCAAAAACACATTTTTCCGAAAGTGATCCTGGATCATTTGGGATGCTCAAACAAGTGTTTTTAGCCCATTTTGAGCCCAAGATCACGCGTTTTGGCCCATGGAAAAGGCCGAAATGCCTTGAAAATGGGCCGTTGTGGGACAGAAAATGGGTCAAAAATGGGTCAAAAACGTGTTTTTCCAAAAGTGATCGTAGACCATTTGGCATGCTCAAAGAAGTGTTTTTAGCCCGTTTCGAGCCTGTGGTGACGCGTTTTGGCCCATGTAGAATGCCAAAATGCCTTGAAAATCGGCCGTTGTGGGACCAAAACTGGGTCAATAATGGGTCAAAAACGCATTTTTCCAAAAGTGATGGTGGACCCTTTGGGGTGCACAAACAAGTGAAATGAGCCCATTTTGAGCCCACTTTGGCCCCACTATGAGTGGAAATTGCATTGAATAATGATGATCGTTGACCATTGGGATAGATACAAAGGAGTTGTGATAGGGAAGTGGCCTAGTCCACATCAACGTGCTTTGTAGTTTTTGTGCATGGACCGAGTTCAGCCCCTTCCGCCACATGTATGCACCAAGTTGTACCCTTCGCACGCACCTTGGAGCCGTATAGTGGAGCCACCTAGAGTTGGGGAGAGGGGTGTAGATTAGAGGATATATATACATATATTACTACACCCCTCTCCCCTTAAATTTAGCTAACAAGCAACAACAACAACAACAACAACAACAACAACAACAACAAGCACGTCTCCGTGCCGTTTTGGCCATTGCCCCGTCCGAACGCCTCGGATCTTTTGCCCATGAAGCCATCTTGGAGCCTAGGTGGTGCCCTTGCCAGATCCAACTTTTGAGCCAGAAACTCACCGGTGGCGGCCCGGGGCGGTGGCGCCAAGTCGGGAGGTGCCCTCCCAAATCTGCGTAGCTTTGGGCCAAAAAAAGCCATTTTTCGCCCAAAACAGCCCTACTACGGGTTCAAAACAGCCAAACGAAGGCAAACGGCTGCTACACTGCACGTGCGGCTTGACTTTCTCGTGACCAAGGGACCTTTGTTGCCCTCTAACTCCACGATATGTCCGAGAAACGGCCCAAAAAGGCGCCAAAAAGCCCCAAAAATTGCGCAATGTGCACTAGCACCCCGAAACCAAGAACGGGCCATATCTTGGGCTACGTGGCTCAAAAACGAATTCCGAGGGCACCTGGTCCACCCGCGACCCGCCACTTTTTATGGTTTCCAAGCCTCATAATCGCCCAAGGAGACGCCTAGACCCCCGTTCCAGTGGTCACTTGGTGCAGCCGGAGGGCCGGCCAGCCCGCGCACAGTTGGGGCCAACGGTGGGTCCACCAATGTCCCCGGGGCGAAAAAAAATGATTTTTTCCGAAGTTGTTCCTAGACCACTTGGGATGCCCAAACAAGTGTTTTTAGGCCGTTTGGAGCCCGTGGTGGCGCGTTTTGGGCCATGGAAAATCCCAAAATGCCTTGAAAATGGGCCATTTTGGGACCAAGAATGCGTCAAAAATGGATCAAAAACGTGTTTTTCCAAAAATGATCCTAGACCATTTATGATGCTCAAACAAGTGGTCTTAGCCCATTTTGAGCCCATGGTGACGGGTTTTGGCTCATGGAAAATCCCAAAATGCCTTGAAAATGGGCCATTTTGGAAACAAAAATGGGTCAAAAATGGGTCAAAAACGTGTTTTTCCAAAAGTGATCCCGGACCATTTGGGATGCTCAAACAAGTGTTTTTAGCCCGTTTTCAGCCCGTTTTGACCAAGTTTGGGCCCTTCCAGCACATGTATGCACCACTTTGTGCCCTTCGCACGTACCTTAGAGCCGTATGGTGGAGCCACCTAGAGTTGGGAGAGGGGTGTAGATTGGAGGATATATATACATATATAGATAGATAGATAGATAGATAGATAGATAGATAGATAGATAGATAGATAGATAGATAGATAGATAGATAGATAGATAGATATGGATGGATGGATGGAATGGATGGATGGATGGATGGATGGATGGATGGATGGATGGATGGATGGATGGATGGAATGGATGGATGGATGGATGGATGGAATGGATGGATGGAATGGATGGATGGATGGATGGATGGATGGATGGATAGGTAGGTAGGTAGGTAGGTAGGTAGGTAGGTAGGTAGGTAGGTAGGTAGGTAGGTAGGTAGGTAGGTAGGTAGGTAGGTAGGTAGGTAGGTAGGTAGGTAGGTAGGTAGGTAGGTAGGTAGGTAGGTAGGTAGGTAGGTAGGTAGGTAGGTAGGTAGGTAGGTAGGTAGGTAGGTAGGTAGGTAGGTAGGTAGGTAGGTAGGTAGGTAGGTAGGTAGGTAGGTAGGTAGGTAGGTAGGTAGGTAGGTAGGTAGGTAGGTAGGTAGGTAGGTAGGTAGGTAGGTAGGTAGGTAGGTAGGTAGGTAGGTAGGTAGGTAGGTAGGTAGGTAGGTAGGTAGGTAGGTAGGTAGGTAGGTAGGTAGGTAGGTAGGTAGGTAGGTAGGTAGGTAGGTAGGTAGGTAGGTAGGTAGGTAGGTAGGTAGGTAGGAGGAGGAGGAGGAGGAGGAGGAGGAGGAGGAGGAGGAGGAGGAGGAGGAGGAGCGCCTGCCGCGGTCCCACGTACGGTGAGCCTTGGCGTCGTCCCCCGGGGGCCCCACGCAGGCACAGCCGAGGGAGTCCTCCGTCTTACCTCCGCTAGAGTAAGACGAATCTCGTCGCACACCTCAGAACGCCCCTCCCAGCAGGCCGTCTGGGTCAAAGCGCCGGTGTACCACAACGCTACGGTCCGATCTGCTCTCCGGTCCCGGCCACCAACCGCTCCGAACTGTCCTGGGTCCACCCGAGGTAGCGCCCCAGGATCAACGGGCACGGAAGGTGTGGGTCTCCCGGGGCATCACCCCCGACTTGAAAACGTCGCCGGGCTAAATGGAACGCGGCCCAGCACGACTATGCGCACTGCCGGCGGGCTGAGTACCGCCGGCGTCGCGAGTACGGTCACGCTACACGATCACGCGCACCGCCGGTGGCCTGGGTACCCCCGGGTTCTGTGAGTGCGGGACGTGCGTCACAGCCATAGCACCACGGTGGTGCACCGCCGTGGAGGTCACCGACGACGCCCGGCCGTAAAGGCCGAGCCCAAACGACGAGCCCTACGATACGTGCACCGAGACGGCACGTGACCGAGAAAGTGGCACCACGACGGTGCCCGAGCGAGACGGCGGCGTTCGCCGATGGCACGTGAGGCGGTGAGTACCGCCGATTACTCGTCAACTCTGCACGGGGTGTCACGGAGGGTGCGGAGCGCCAGGTGCAGACCCCGCCATGGTGCCTCGAGTGTTGGCCTGGAGGACACACCATGGCCAGGCTGGCGCACGAAGACCGTTTGGGCAGCGCCACGGTGGCGCTCTGCCCTGAAGGTTGCGCCACGACGGCGCACGTGTACGTTGACTGCACCACGGTGGTGCCACGTGCACCACGGTGGTGCCACGTCACTGAACTGGCGCCACGTCGGCGCAGGGCTGTCTAGGCAGCGCCGCGGTGGCGTTCTGCCCTGAGGATTGCGCCACGATGGCGCACATGTACGTTGGCGGCACCACGATGGCGCTCTGCCACTGAACTGGCGCCACGGAGGCATAGGGCTGTCTGGGCAGTGCCACGACGGCGCCGTGCCCCGAACACTGCGCCACGGCGGCACACGTGCACGTTGGCTGCACCACGGTGGTGTGATGCCACTGAAGTGGCGCCACGTTGGCGCTGGATTGTTTGGGCGGCGCCGTGGCGGCGCTCTGCCGAGAAGGCCGCGCCACGACGGCGTTCTGCCCTGAAGGCCGCGCCACGACGGCGCACGGGTACGTTCGCAGCACCACGATGGTGCCCTGCCACTCGGCCCGCGCCATGTCGGCGCAGAGCTGTCGGGGCAGGCGCCACGTCGGCGTCTGGCGGTCGGGGGGAGGCCACGTATGTGCATCTGTCCCCCACAGGACTGCATGTCTGGCCCAGGGAGGGGTCCTGGACGGTTGGCGGGCAGGGTGGGCCCGGCCTGACACAGGGAAGACGCACGAGAAATCGAGACGTATCACGACTAGCTTTGAGCGTGGCAGTGCG